>CATQJL010000001.1:23154652-23190398 GCA_958299035.1 Cylicocyclus nassatus
TTTAAGTTAAAGCCTTCTCACCTTCTTTAGATGCTAAAATCCGGAAGACACATGAGTTACCCATCTAAACATCTTGTACTGTAGAGAATTCAACCCTCCACGAGAACAACAGTATCAACTAAAAGCCAAGAGTGAGTCACTGCTGACAGACAACGAACTACAGATCCACCAATATCATTTGTTGAAGTGAACACTAGCTTAATCCTGCATTTTGGTTGATATCGTTGTTCTCCTAGTGTTTGAGCTTTCCTCTGTAGTCGACGAGGTGTACAATCGGATGGGTTCTCATGTGCCTTCAACTTATCAGCCTTTGAAGAAGGTGAGTTTGCCGTCTGTACCGATATTTTGTTATTTGGAAGCGAGTAACAACGGAAAGATCATTCCACCTTCATCCAATGCTGTATGTGCTCTAAGTTCGCAAGTAAACTCAATTTTTAAACTAATTTATACGATGTAAATATACACAACAAACATTGAGATGATTAATGACAAATAGACTATTTTGAAAACAAAAGGAAAAAAATGAAGGAATAAAAGTTGGTTATTTGCGTGGTCGCGCAACTCCCACCCAGCCCTCTCTGGGTGTCCTAATTGCACAATAAATCTCTGCTCCCTCAGTTTTACATGCGAAGGCTGTCTTTATGTCGGTGTTTTCTTCGAGCTTCTGAAACGCGAAAGTTGTGCTTAAGCATTTTAGGAGATTGTATTTTTGTGTTCTACATTCTGATAAGACACAAAATGTGTAAGAGAATTTGTTTCATGTTATTTTGTGCCAGATCCAGGTTAATACAGTGGTGTCATCTATTAACCTTAAGTTTCGACAAAACTGTCGTCTTCGGAGGTCTATGTTCCACCGCGGTGTTAGTGAGTTAGTCAGTAGCCGCACAAAGCAATGAGGAGTGTCGCCCGCCTTGGTGCGGCTACTGACTAACTCATTTAGCACCGCGGTGGAACATAGACCTCCGAAGACGAGGACTTTGTCGAAACGTAAGGTAAATAAACCATACCATCTTACTAACGGTCTGGCAAAATAACAAAACAAGTACCTACATCAAGATGTCTAGGATCAAAGAATAGGGAACTTGGAACTTATTTGCAAGAGAATTGTCTTGGACGCGGCAGTCCCGTGAACGAGTGCGAACCTTTCGCAGCATTACACAGAACGAAAATTGCTAAAGGCAGGCGGCTACGTACAAACAATTTCTCCAGTTTTCAGTAGAACATGAGTACAGCTCTAGCATCTGTAGCTGACAAGGGAACCGTGTCGAGTGGAAGTGGCTTTTCCAGATGAGACCCATACTGCTTTAAGGAGTATTAATCGTTGATTCCAGATCTACTTTCCAAATCTGCCAAGCGCCTCTGGACGCCGAGTCATGCTCGTTTTTCAGGTCAAAAAATTGAACGCAAAACTGAAGCAAAATAGCCCAAATTTGCTCAAATGGTCCAGTGTCAAGTATCAAAGCTGTTTATGCAATGGATGCATTTTATTTAATATGCTAATACTTAGCATTGCTTTATCTGAGCGCTGGAAAGATTGTAACAATCAATTTTCCTGAATTCTGCATTCACTTTTCGTTCCGAAGAACGGTCATAACTTGGCGTCCAGAGGCCCTTGGCAGATTTGGAAGGCAGATTTGGAAGGCAGATTTGGAAGGCAGATTTGGAATCACCGCTTAATACTCTTCAAAGCAGTATGGGTCTCATCTGGATAGGCCACTTCGACTCGACACGGTTTCCTTTTGAGCAGACTAGACTCAGTTATCCCATCAGTCAATGTTTCGTATTGAATCTCCAAACACCGAGGCAAAAATATTTAACCAGGAAAGCCACATGAGTCATTTTTACTTTCTTGAATGTGCTACTCACCAGCACTCCGACATGTTCTGTTATTATCTGGCGAACGGATGCGACATTGAGTACTACGAATCTAAAGTGAAGTATGATGTCAAAACTACAAACGAAAGTACATGATTTGAACTCAGACATACTCGGACTTGTTAACGTGGAAGTCGAAAAACTCTGACCGTATGATTCCCCCTTTGTAGCAACCACAACAAAACGCCTGAAAAACATGCACAAAATTCTTTTTCTTTCAATAGCTGTCTGCGATTCCATTCGTCGAAACTCATTTACTTCAAGAAAACAACGATTAAAAATCAACCTATAAAGAACTAACCAGTTTTGGAAAGAAACTTATCAAAACTTGATTGAGTAGTTCATCGTCAGCACGCGTCAGTTCTTTACACGATCTTTTCAGAGAATATATTTTATAGCCGAAGCGGCCAAACACTGGTACAAACTGAAACATTCTAGTTATCTATTGAGCGCTTTTCAATTACGATATCTTCCTGGCCATAAACCAAACATCATCAATGAATTATTCGAATGCAAATGTACCTTTCTTTATAACCTACATTATATGAGGTTGGATATAGAGTGGAGAAGCAAATTATCTTTGCTGAGTCATTGTTTATGACTGTTCGAAATAGCACATCAAATTATGAGCCCCAGCTTTAAAAATTGTGCTGCATACTTCTTAAAAATGCAATCAAAGTTGAAAGCCTTTACTTAACCCTAGACAAGCGAATTCTTTAAGGTCACATAGGTATAACAATGTAAGTTTTCATGGAAATTCTTGCTTAGATCAACCTATAAAACATTAGCCCTCTCAAGGAGCTGGTTCTTGATATATTTTTGTACCATGAAGTGTGCCAAGTTTGGTTTTTAGTGCACCTATAGACTGCTTTTTTCAAAAAGTTGATATATAGGCGGCACAGAAACGCCATTGTAACCTAATGAATAGAACCATTATGATTACTCCGTTGTTCGCATAAGCAGCGGGCAGAAGAGTAAAGAATGATATACTGAACGATTCAATGTCGCCCAAATGTACGGAAATAGGTTTTCGACATTAGGACAAAAATAAGAAAACATTTAGATGCTTGTGCTAAAGATCTCCAGGTGCTTCCGGCGTAACGCCTTCTTGAAGTATTCGAAACATCTTTCAAAGTCTAGAAAAATGTAGTTAGCATTTATTCTGATTAAAACGTTGCATACAATTTTAAGAGCTAGAAGTACACGCGGTTTTAAAAATCCGAGTTGAGTGACTGTTTGCGAGTGAGCGCTCAAAATGCAGGATGTAAATCAACAATTTTGAACTCAATTTTTTCACGGCATTACTGAGGTCGCATGGGACACAATTTTGTCTGTTCTGACCAAACACTGAGAGTACACAAGTACTGGACCACTGTAAATCTTTTCGACATAATTTTAGTAGATGCTACCAATGATGCTCGCGGACTTGATCTATGGCTTTCCACGTTTTCATTTTCACGCTCTGCAGATGTTTAATTTTCCTAACTATTATATTTGTGTTCATTTTAAAAATAGCGGAAAATTTTTTTTCTCTAGCGCTCATCATCTCAAAGAGGGTCGAGAAGAGCTCCGACAGCATTACAAACTTTGATTGCTTATTGATGACTTGCAAAAGGAGAATTTTTGCATTGGAGGGAATGGCATAGGACTGCTAAATTTGCAAGCTCACGACCACTAAAATTGTGAAAAAGAACAAGTAAAAATCAAGAAGTTAATCAAGTGGAGGATTACAATGGACACGCATGAAATGCTTGATGTCATATTAATGTTTTAATAGTAAAATTTTCAAGCGGTTGTGTTAGCAAGTAACCTACAAAGTAAGAGCAAACGGACCATTGCGCCAATCAGATTATTGCTCTGGGAAAGGTATTCACAACATTTTGAATTTGCCTCTATTTTTCTATAGTCTTATTAGCGTGATTACCACCAGCGCAGAAAGATAAATTATGAAAAAAATGGAATGGAAGCAGTTAGGCGAAGAGCATTGCGCAAACCGGGTTTACGGTCATCGACGACTGGAACTCTTCCGTTTCTCTCATGTCACACAAAATCTCGACCTTTACAATTATTAGGTTGTCGAATAATTTCTGTTACACTTTTTATTTCAATTCTTAAAAATCTCTGAAGCTTTGGAAAGATATTATGTACATGGCGTATGGGCAGGGTCAAAAGGCCTATACAAGGGTACCGTCGCATCCGCATCCGTGTGCAAAACACCCAGTTTGTGGCTGAAAATCTCTTTCTTCCCAATTTTGTAGATGAGCTGGCGTTCTCTCAGGTGATGACCGATAGACCGGACAATGTGGTAATCAGGTAGGGCATAGTCTGTAGCGTTTAGCTAATATGGGGGATAACGCAGACATGTCTGCACACGTTTCTGTGAGCGGTTCAAATCTCACTCAGGGATTCGCGCCGTGCGAGCGGTCCTCCTATAAGGGCTAGCGTACAAGCGGTTGACATAAGCCTAAAGCTTCCGTGAGTGCGGCAAACAGCTGAAGTGTCGTCCTAGTGGCAGGCAATGTTACCGTGCAAACAGCATGATACAGTTGTTCGAGCGAGCGGCCAGCAATGCGTCCGTCTTATCGGCCGGCAATATCCGTTGCCGTGCAAGTGGCCAACAGTGACCTCTATCTTCGGCTCATTATTTTCACACATTGTGAGCATAAACGGTACCTGCGTGAGATACGACGCAGCGTTTAGGCTGGCTAAGGTCGACACATCTTGTTATCAACATTTCCCTTCACCGCAAAGCTGGAATGAACCTGTGTGAGGCTACAGTTATCAAGAGTGATGGTGTGGGCTCTCCTATGAAAAGTCTGGGTAATGCTGCAGGCATCCACCCATGTTCCCATAATGTGAAAAGGATTAATATATCCAAGAAAAATGGCCAAATTACCCCATATAAACTACTCCAGCAGCAAGTGAGCGGCCGACCTTCCCCGCGCAAGCGGCGAGCATTAGAAGCCGTGCGGGCGCCCCACGTTAACTGTGCTAACGGCCTTTGACGACCGTACGATCGCACACACCAACGAGCAATTGTAAGTTCGTCGCTGGCCGCCCGCACGGTGCGAGTTCCTGAGCAGTATGCGCCATCTTTGCTCATCGGAATTTTTACGAAGAAAACGTCTTCAAAAAATTTCAAAAAATCATTTTTATGTTTTCTGTATTCATTTCTATACGTGTACATAAAAAGAAAAATAAATTTTTTAATTATTTTGATATTTTTTCACCCCTTGTTTTTGAAACGCTAAAGGCACCGGAATGCCTCAATGTGAGAGACTATGCCAAAATACGTTCTAAAAAAATTTTGGAAGAGGGAAAGCGCAAATAGATGTAGAGAAAAAGATCAGACAAAAACTGAAAAATCTGACTGCTTTTGCAAAACTGCCGTAAGCTTGTTGGTCATTAGTACATTTGCGGCATCAATCATGCTGGTAGGTAGATCCTGCTTTGTCCTAAGCGTATTGCAAATTTGGGGTTTTCAGAAAGCTTCTGGGATTTCCTGGAAATTTTAGAAAAAAGTGTAACAGAAATTATCCGACAACCTAATAAAATGATTTCCCAATTGATGAAAAGAAGTCACGTAGTGACACGCCTATCCTATTGCTTCCATTTCGAAAGTATACATTGAACACCCAAAATAAAAATTATCAAGATGACAACAGTTTGGAAAGTTTTTATTAAGGCATTTTCCACCAACTTCTATCTATCCTCATAATGACGGAGGGAGGACTGCCATGTTTAATGCCAACACTTACCACAGCTAGAACGACGATGCAGAGCTTCATTTTGCTTGCGACCCTATCCTACAGTGTAATATTTATATCGATGAACCGAAACTGTAGAGATATTGCTGCGTCGGTAACAGATGATTTCCCATTGCAGTAGTACATACCCTCATCACGTTTTGCTGAAAAAAATTGCTTTTATTCGCACAACAAGTAGGACACATACAGATCGATGTAATTTGCACTACATTCGAGGAAGCAAATTTGTGCGGTACTACGTAACAGGTGTTGAGGTCAAATTTCATTCTAGGTAAACATGCCTCTTCAAAATGTTGGGAAAACTGCGTTCTCTTCAGTAATGTTACAATGAAAGGTTCTTCATAAAAACGTAATGCTCGGCTTTTTTTGTTCGCTCAAAAGCTTAATCCTTTTTGGGAAGCATTCTTTATCGTGAATTTAGTCAAATAGAAGCGAAAATGGGCGGAGCCCTCCACTCTGTGAAGTCTCCTTCTCAATTTCCGAAGCGATCTTCTCGGTTCCGGGTCCAAATCACGCGCTCGCGCTTGGCCGGTTTCGATGTTAGGGCGGCTAGCAAAAGCATGAGAGCGCTCCGGAAGCTGGAAGAATGACACAGAGTGGAAGACTCAGCCCACATGCTAAATCTCCTCCTGTGTCAAACCCTTTCTCGCTTTCTTCGTGCTCTCCAGTGAGGATTTTCTCACTTAGCGTAGCGAATAGGCCCACTTAAGCAGAAAATGGTCAGAACTTAACTCAGCCATACCGAACATGTTGTACATCATCGGACTCGTCTTGAAACGCTTATTCCAAATATATGTTTATTACCTGCCATGCGACTACCTGGGAGGAGTTATGAGCGTTTAAATGTGCTATTTGACAAGTGTTCCGTGGCGCATGTTCCACGAAATAGGTTCCAAAAACATTTATTTAGGTTTTTGGTGAATGTGCTTCTTCTTTGTAAACAAGATAACTATAGCCACTGTAAATCCGCGCCATCAGGCTGCATTTCAAGGAAATATATTTGTCAAAACTCAGAAAAATTTATCGTATTTGAACGCTCATAACTCCTCCCAGATAGTCGCTTGGCAGACAAAAAACATATACATGATATCAGCGTTTTAAGACGAGTCCGATGATATACAGCTCGTCTGGAATGGCTAGGTTAAGTTCTGAACATTTCCTAGTAAGCAGAAAATCTCCAAACCGACTTCTTGCCCTGACATTGCCTTTAAGCAACATATTTAGAATAGAACTTATGCAGAGATTCAACTGTGTTGAGAAAGCGGAAATGATAACATGGCGGCAGAGCATGCGACCTAAAGGGCAGTGTCCGGGCAAAAACTCGATTTTGGGGTTTTGTACTTAACCGGGCTTATTCGCTATGCTGAATCCAAAAATCACTGGAGAACGCGTAAACGGCGAAAAAGGGCTCTAACACAGGAGGGAAATTACAGGTGGACGGAGTCCTCCCCACTGTGAATTCACGTTCCTAGTTTCCCGGGACGAGGTTTCCGGTTTCCGACATATTTTTGTAAAACATCTTGAATCCGTTCCTGGATTTGATTTTGGTCAAATATACTGATGGTTTTAGGGATATTCGCACCTGCTAATGTCGAATAGACCTCTTTACGACAAAGCGACAGCATTTCAATTGAAGCCGCGCAAAGGCAGTGTCCAGGCAAAAAGTCAATATTGAGATTTTGTGCTTACCCGGGCCTATTTGCTATGCTAATCCAAAAATCCATACTGGAGAACGCGAAAACGGCGAAAACGGCTCTGAGACTGGAGAGACATTAACAGGTTGGCGGGGTCCCATTGTGAATTTACGCTCCCAGCTTCCGAAGCGATCTTTTCGATTCCGCTAGCCGCCCTGACATCTTCACCGGCCAAGTGCGAACGTTTGACTTGAAATCGGAACCGAGAATATCGCTCCGGACTGGGAGCGTGAATTCACAGTGGAAAAGGCTTCGCACTCCTGATTTCCTTCCTCCATTAGAGCACTTTTTCGCCGTTTTCGCGCTCTCCAGTGTGCATTTTCGGATTCAGCATAGCGAATAGGCCCGGGTAAACACAAAATCCCAAAACCGAGTTTTTGCCCGGACACTGCCTTTAAAGGAGTACTTGTTAGAGAGTTTTTAGGTCCCAAAATATGGCTGTCCTCTGGCAAGAAGGCGCTGTTTTGAGATCCGCTTATCGCCGACGATTGTGTGAGTAGTAGCTAGTATTTTTTTCTCTCAATGATGTTTAGTCTTTTCAGAACATTTTCAATATTTTCTACCTCTTCCAGCTGAAATGTCGTTGTTTCGTAGGTGTTCCTTTCGCTATCTCACAGCTTGCTTTCTTTGTATAAAACAATATGGAGCTTTGCATGTGACTGCGGAGATACAATCAACTCTATTGCGTAATTAACAATTTGCGGTGTAATTCACAGATTGTATAACCTTTGATTCAACTGGATTCCCGAGTAGAAGAAGAGGCTTTGTGATCAAGGCAGATTGAGCTGATTGAGGCCGCTCGCGCCCGCGACTTAGTCTGCGTCTTCCAGCGCGCGTGCTCTTTGATCATTATCTAGCCTTGATTAGGTCACGAAGCCCCGCTTTCCAACCGCCAAGCCAGTAAAATTTAAGGATAGATGTGCACGTATACATTGCCACGTCTCCGCCTCTGTTTGTATCGTGAGCTAATCATTCACATAATCAAGCAGCGTAGCATGTCTACGGAAGCTACGAATAGGCCAGTCCTCTTTCCCCCTTCCCCTCCCACGTTGTAGGCTGCTGTGTGGTCGCTACTTTCCGGGGCATGGAACAGCAATAAAAGCACTATAAAATAGAGAACTTGCTGACAATTTACTTTTTCGGGCAACAGCACGCCATCTCACAAGATGGCGTGCTGTTGCACGAAAGAGTAACGGGTGTCTTGCAACCAGGGTCAAGCGTGTGATGCGACTTTCGCAACGGGGGGTCGTAAGAGAGGGTGGTCCAAAATAAGCTTCTCAGTCGCAAACATTCTTTACTCCTCAAAAAACAGCATTTTTCTCCCTGCAAAAAAGGTGTCGTAGACGGGGATCGAAATTCTGGCCACAAGTATGGCCGAAGATTCCGAAGACACTTTCAGAAGCTCAAACACTAGGCATGTATGTGTGACAAGAATGTTAAATGTACCAATTAGCCTAAAAATCCTGTTTCTTCCGAAGCATCAATGAAGTCTCACACTCTCGACAAAAGCGTTCATCTCTACCAGCAATAACCATCGATAATTTTCAAAACTTTTTTGTTATGTTTTCAAGGGCCCATACAAACCTGTACTTTGGAGATGCTCTGCCACAGTTGTGCAAAATCTGATTATATTCTATAGCCTGCGGATTTTTTGATTTTTCAAAAATTCTCTATATGGCAACAAAAAATGAAGGAGGGGGGTCGTATCTGGGTCGCATCTAAATTTTTTCGCCGCTATGGAGGCCTGACCGCTGCAATTTTACTGTATTAACGCCTTCCTCCCAATTTTCCTAATAATTTTGGGCTGTTTCGTGCGTCTCCAATGAGTTAAGGAATTTTGAACTCAAAAATCCCAGTTTTTGGCTTCTAGGATCGCATTTAAATTTGCTAAAGTCGCATCTAAATTTTCGAGCTTACTGCTCGTGTGTGGTGGCTAACTCTTACCTTCAATTGCCTGGGCACTATACTACAAAACCTGTTCATTGGAGCCTCTTAATCTTTTTCTGACTTTAGTTACGAATTTTCAAAGTACCGACCTCATGCACGTTTTTAACGTCGTTCTGGAAGGCGCTAAAACGGTTTTTTTTTGCAGGAAAATATGTGCAATGAATAGGAAGCAAGCGTTTTAGTCGAAAGCAATTTATGCGCTCTAGAGATACCGTTTTTTCTCCCGCAAAAAAGTATAGTGGCATACGGGTATAGAACACGGAACTGTCATTAAAGTCTAGAACGTTCTAATTTCCAGAACCATAGTCTATATCTTTCGGTACCACTAGACCATGAAAGGATTATGCCGAACTTCCATAAACAGCAGAAAAGTTTATTAACCTTCACTAGAAAAGGAGTTATTATGAAATAGTCATTATATAACGACTATTTTAGAAGTCAATAATTATAACGAATAAGCGAACCGTTCCCTAATGCTGAATTTTTCTTATGTGTTATTTTATTTCATTTTTCATAAGTAGAGTACAGCTTAAATATCATTCAAATCAAAGTGGATGTTCTGCTTTGTCAGATGATGTCCTTTCCATTCATATTTCCCAAACACAATAAGCATAGCCAATAAAATTTTACCACTTACCCAATCTAGGTAGAATAATTTGTTTGCGAGTGGTGAAGCATTACTTGATTATCTCCCAATTTGTAAGTAGTTATCTTTTTCTGACCTATAAATTTGATTCAGGTCCATTGGCAGACATCTTTTGAGATTGACATTCTTTCATGCAGGTTACCGCAAAAAGTGGAGGAGGGGGGAGGGGGCGGTGGGGGAGGGGTCGGATGGGGTACCTTTAGGGGGAGGGGGTTGTAAATGAGGGTCCCGGACCGCATCAGCGGGCTTGACCCTGCTCGCAACTTCCATACATGACGATTTCAGCTCTCTTTCCCGGTCGGGCAGAGAGTACTTAGGGCCGCATGCACTAGCCTCCCCGCTGGGGAAGGGATCGCAGCTTAAAAGAAAGCTTCATATTTCGAAACTCCAGGTACCTGAATTTCACGTTGTGTACCTATTCGTAAGTATTCCTACTATCCTTTACTATGAACATGTTGAACAGGAGCGAGAAGCTGTACGAACCGCATTTTCCAGCTTTTGTATGATCCCTGATGATCCCCGGCGCTTTTCTTCAAAGTCATTTTTCTTTCTCCGAAGTTAACGAAAACCTTCCAAAGTTGTACTGAACATCTAACACAACAGTGCTAAGCATGTTGCTGATGAGAACAAATGAGTTTTTGAAAAGTCGAATTTTTCGGTAAACCTCAAATTTCGACCTGTGGATCATCGAAAATTTCATGACTTCAAAACATCATTTGTTCTTATCAGCAACATGCTTAGCACTGTCGGGTTAGACAATCTGCACAACTTTGGAGGTTCTTCGTTAACTTCGGAGAAAGAAAGATGACTTTAAAGAAAAGCGCCGGGGATCATCAGGGATCATACAAAAGCTGGAAAATGCGGTTTGTACAGCTTCGCTCCTGTTCAACATGTTCATAGTGAAGGGTAGTAGGAATACTTACGGATAGGTACACAACTTGAAATCCAGGTATCAGGAGTTTCGAAATATGCAGCTTTCTTTTAAGCTGCGATCCCCTCCCCGCGGGGATGTTAGTGCATGCGGCCCTTAGTATTTCTATTCAGGGGAAGGAAAATGATAAAAAAATTTTTCTGATGGTGTATGGCGTTAGCCGCGCGCTCCAAAAAAAGTTTCTGGTGTGCTTTTCAATGTTCGCGGGGTGAAAGGCCACTTGTCATGCATACTAACAAACTTTGAAAGGAGATATGATTAGTTAAAAAAGAGGTTTCGAAGAAAAACTTCTTTGCTTATCAGTTCATATTTTCCTGCGCATTTGTGATATGACCTTAGATGGATGTGCACCTATTGCGAGAGATTTATAGCTTCTTACGGTCTTTATAGCATTGAGAAATGTAGATTTTTTAGAGGGTTATAGCACGTCCAAGCGAGAACTCGCAAAAAGATTTTACTTTTGCACCAACCTGATAATTGGTTCTCTGAGTTTGTACCCTTGCTATACTCTGATTTACCTTGCCTCTTACTTGCGTGATGTAAGGTGTTACGAGTTTATTCTATTGTTTCGTTGTTTTGAACTGCATGTAAGAGTTGTTTTTCTGAACTCGCTTTTTAAAATTGATACACTTGGCATTCTGATATACAATTTTTACGCTTTTCACGCATCTTAAAAGTTTTGCAATAGCCCATACTGTGCAAGGAGAGTGAAGCCTCTGCTGACAACTGGCAAACAGCACACGATCTTGTGAGATAGAGTACTGCAGACCTTGTCCTGCACTGGCGGGTTTCAACATCATAAGTTCCCTAGGGTCATTATTTTAATAGTGAAATTTACTTAATTTTAATTTGAAAGAGGTTATTTTTTTGAGCTTTTTCATCCATTTACACCTAGACCCATGGTGAACCTCCATTCATCGCAGTTGACCTGAGATTAATCATTCAGAAGAACTTCCGGTGAATTTACGACCTTTTCCCAAGCTTTGGGATAGTCAGCTGAACAGTCGAAAGACTGCCCGGCTAAGTGCCACAGTCAGTTTGTCTAAGTCTCCGCTCTTGCATACTATCTCCCTCGGTTCACCCTAAACCTGCCCTCGGCTAAGTGGGGCATTCGGCACTTAGCCGAGTGCAAGTTTTTAGGGTGAACCGAGGGAGATAGTGTGCAAGAGGGAAGACCTTAGAAAATTTCCGTAATCTGCTCGTGATTAACTTACGGAACAATCCAGTCGACATATCCTTGCGGTGCAAAACTCACAAATCTGCACAACTTCGAGGCCCGAGACGGCTAGAATAGTTGAACAGCTTGCGGCGGAGAAATAGAAAAAACGGTTTTATTTTTTTTGCAGAGTTCGCTTAGGTTCTGAAAGCTGCATAAAACAAGAATTAGTTTATTTTGTTCATTCGTTCGTGTTCCAAGTTTCTCAGTTTTTCATAATATGTCCGTCAAAACATCGTAATTTTGTCCATTTATTTGCCAAGCGATTTCCTTGATAGCGGTCACCATCAATTTTTTTCGACAGTGGTCCCTATCAAAGACTGCCCAGCGCTGGCGCAAATGATCTCACTAGCCAGCCTCGAACCATGGTTTTCGCGTTGGTTCCCATTCGTTTAGCCATTCGATTGAGCCTGATCAAGGTGTTTCGTTTTTGACAGCGCACAAATCTTTTATGTATAGAAGCGATCCGCAACCAGATTAATGGCTCACTGGATGCCAGACTCGGGCGTCCTAGGTTGAACGCAGGCCCGCCCCCAGCCGAGTTGCACAGAACAGGGGCTTGCTGCGGGCCCTAGCATGTAAATGATGGTGAACACGACGACGTCTAATCCGTTCAGACTTCTAGTGCTCATATAGCTTGGTTTGCATCTTTGTGATTTAATGACGTTTTTTGCTCGTTCATTTTTTGAGATAACATTTTACGCGCTCTAAGTCACAGAATTTTTCTGATTGATAGAATATTAAAAATAAGGATGCTTCTTTTTGACGGACCAATGTCATCCGAATTGTTCCCATATCCTTTGACTAAATCATAGTATTTGAAAGAGTCCGCAGTAGCTATCGTCTTGATTATGTTTCTTGCTCTCTTCGCTTTATCCTACAGTGAAATGGTCGAAACTTGAAGGAGCCGGTTCAAACAAGCTGCATACCCTTGGATGCAACATAGAACGCTAACTCCGTCTTCCACGCCTGCTAAACACCTTCAATAGAGCCATAAGCAATCCCGCATTGAAAAGTCGTGATTACCATTGCAAGAAACATGAATGTCTTTTTGGTCCACCTTTATTCGAAGACTAGCTGGCATTTCCAACTCTACCCGCCTGTCAATATACTAAAATAAAAGCCGCCATTCCCGTTTCTGTATAACATTACCCCGTCTCTGTCCCACTTCTTCTCACTTCCCTGTCCTTACTATGTTTTCGTGTTTTCGTTGATCGGCATGCTCATCTATTCGTAAAAGGCAACGCGTATTCCTCCAAATTAATGTAACTTTCGTTATCACCATGTTCACCTACCCTCCCGTGCCACTCCCAGCCTCGTAGCTCAAAGTTTGCTATCGGCAAAATCGATGAAGATATTCGACAATTTTTAAATTCAAATTTTTTCCTAATTAGCATGCTCACTTGCCCTTTGTGCTTCACAGCCCCATGGCTCGATGTTTGCAAAAAAAATTGTCGTTCGATAACGAAAAATAGCCTATGACATTTACTCCGCCGAAGTCTATGTGCGCAAAGATTGGTCCGGACCGGTTAAGAAAGGAAATTTTTCATTTCCATACGTACAGGGAGACATACGTACATACATTCAGATAACCAGCTTTATATATAAGATTACAAAGCTATTGAATTTTGGCAGTTTCAAGCCAAAACGATTGATGCAGCTGCATTATTCGGCATTGTCATGATTGAGAAGTTGTACTTTCATTGACATCATTGACTGAAAGAAGAATTCACTGCGCTTTGATTAATTTCGATTCCTTCTGGCTTTTGCATGCTGGAGACTATCAATTAAAGTGCAAACTGCAATGTAAATTTGATGGAAGCTTACATGCATTTGCAGTATGTCACTCAAAAAATTTAATTTTGCAAAGTTTTGAGTTGAAACCAGCATCTCCCAATTTTAACTTGCTTGTTGAACAAGCTTCTCCCATACCTTGTATCTCATTTTCTGCATTCTGACATGCCAGGCGCTCAAGTTTATTATGGATTGTTGGAGATACTTAGAATCATTTTCGACGTTCAAAGATAGCCAATAAGATCTTGCCGTAAAGCTTTGATTTTCCCTTCATCCCAAAAAGTTTTTTGTTTATCGCTAACTCGTTCTTGACCTTGGTTGGTAATGGTGGACAGCTATAAAAAATTCAGGTTTGCCAACTCCTACCTCAAATAATATCAACTTTCCCAAATATGCTTTCCGATCCCCCTGCTCTTGCTCAAAGCTTTGCAAAACTTTCAGATGACAAACTGCAGCAGATTATGAACTTCCACCGAAGTATATTGCAAGTTGCACCACTTCTAATTGATAGTTTTCAATATGAAAGAGTAAAAAAATCGAATTCATGGAAGCACATTGAATTTTCCACTCGGTCAATGATGCAATGAATTGCACTCTCGTAAACATGTACCCAAACAGAATAATGCAGCTATTAAAAGAGATTTCAGCGAGAATGAAGAAAAGAACATTTACTGCAAACCTGCGATGCGCACCGTTTCTGTCTTGAGGTTTGAGAAGCAAGATAAAAAATCATCTGCAGAAAAGCGACCTGAAAACTCTCAGTAAGGCGAATAGCAGCGCAGTGCAAAGTGCTCAAGACTGTGGTAACTGGTGTAAATACAGTCACAATCCACAGCGAGAACTTGTTCGTTACATTTCGCTTTGTGATCATCACGAGTTTGTGAACACGTATCACACCTTTGCTGCACCTTACAATAGAGCACCAGCAAAGTGAAAAGTTTCTTTGAATGAGGTCAAATTGGTTAAATGACAAAAATGTGATGTTAGAAACTTTCTGAGAAATCTCGTAAATCCTTGCCAGCTAGATGGTTTTAGGATACTTACTTAGATATTTACAATTAGATGGCCCGTCTTCACATGGCGTGCGAGCTTTAGCACAAGAGTTTCCATTTGTCCCTGTCCTTCGCTTCAGACAACAACGATCTCTCGGTTGCCGTCGGTGGCTGCGTCTACGAGTTCCAGGTGCGATAATCGTATCCAGCTGATTTCTCAGCTGGTCCATCCGTTTCACGAACACGTCTGCCCATCTCGTTGGTGGTCTTCCTCGGAAACGTTTGGCTTCGCGAGGAATCAACTCAGATGTTCTTAGTGTTTATCCGTCGTCTGTCCTTCCCATGATGTGACCGGCCCATCGGTGCTTCGCTTTCGCAACGTATTCCGCTGGGTCACGAAGACGGGACATTCTTCTCATGACCGTATTGCGAAGTCCGACTAGATGTTGCTTATGTCGGGTCATCTTCAAAAGACTGCGCTCGAGCGCTCTGTGGGTGGTCCGTAGAGCTTTCGACGTGGCTACGGTGTCGGCCCAAGTCTCAGCTGCGTAACAGAGCGTCGGGAGAACGGTTGAGTCGAACAGGTGGGCACGAAGCTCCTGGTCCTTCAGCTGGTCGGTGGCTTCCTTTAGAAACCCGTTCCTCGTGAACTGAGTCTTCTTCCAATTGATTCGCAATCCGGTCTTCTTTCTCACTTCGTTTAGTTCCAGGTGCGATAATTAGTTCCTTCAGCATCGTCTCTGCTTCAGTGATACTGCTCGAAAAGAGAACGATGTTGTCCGCAACGAAGGTTAGACAGGAATCTATCATAAACTCGCATGCCTCTCTCGTCCCGGTCCAATGACTTCATCACCCACTGCAAGGCCGCAGTGAACAGCTTCGGCGAAATAGTGTCGCCTTGTCGAATCCCCTTTCCAATTGGAATGGTCAGGGGGCATGGAAGAGCTGCATCGTTGTTGTACAGTCCTTGTAACAGTCAACTAGTGTCCTCACGTAAGCTGGATCAAAAAACATTATTTCTGTTAACAACCCTATAAATTCCTTGATCGACTAGTGCTGACAGAATGGCATTCCGTTTCGACGCTGTCGAAGGCTTTCTCGTAGTCGACGAAGGTTAGGACGGGAGGCCGTCGGTATTCTCGGCAGACCTCTATGACTCTCGAAATTGTGCGGATGTGGTCCATGCAGCAGAATCCTTGACGAAATCAAGCTCATTCTTGGGGTTGGGCTTCATCCAGTGTCCTAGATATGCAAGCGAGGATAATCTTCGTGAAAAGCTTGTACAGCACACTCAGCAGGCATATTGGACGGTAGTTCCAAAGATCCTCCCGTTTGCCCTTTTTGAAGAGAAAGACGATTCTTGATGTTCTCTACTGGTCGGGAATCTTCTCCTTCTGAAGGTAAGATGTCAAATGCGACGTTAGAACCTCGTGTAAACGGTGTCCTCCGGCTCGCAGAAGTTCGACGGAAAGGTGATCTGGTCCTGAAGCCGTGGACGTCTTCATGGTTTGAATTGCCGTGCGCACCTCAGCAGGTAGAATTCGTGGTGGTACTTCTCCAGTGGGAATAACGGGCATCTGCACGGATGTTGATGAGCAGAAGAGGTTGGTGTAAAACTCCGCGATAGATTCCATCTTGTATAGGGAAGAAGTCGGAGTCCCGTCTTCGTTCAATAGCGCAGCCAGCGGTACGTGATATTCATAGAAGTCCCTTCGGCACTTCTTGGGACTTCGTCTTCCTTCAGCGGCTTCCAGTATTCTGACTCTTGCCTGTACTTCCTAAGATCTTCTTGCAAAGATGTTCTGCAAATGGAGTTGGCTATCAGTCGCTCGAGATGGGTTGCATTCGGATCCTGCCTCAGAAATCTTCTTCTTTCGAGCAATTCCTTGATGGTTCTTCGAAATGCGTTCCAAGTTCTTCTCGGAGGTCACTGAGGCGCACTCTCCGCAGGCTCGCAGTCCTTTCAGAAGCCGGTTAGTCGTACGTTGGGTCCTTTTCAATGGGCCAGTCACAACTTAATATGAGCTCTTCTAACCTGTCACCGTCATAAACGACTTCTTTCCTTCTTGCGGCGCTGTGGCAGACTTTCTTTTCCAGCTTTCGATTAAATCGTATCTTCGCTTAAAGGAGATGGTGATCGAAGCCACTGCAGAAGGATGGAACTACTGAGACATCAAGCAAGCTCCACCTTCGGTTGGTGAGAATGTGGTCGATCTCTGCATGAGTCATTCCGTTGGGCGATTCCCAAGTCTACCGGCAATGTGCTTTCTTCATGAAGATGGAATTTCCATAGAAAAGTCGTGCGGCTGAGAGAAGCCCAAGGAGACGGTGCCGTTTTATTTCGGAGCCCATACCTAAACTTCCCGATACTGTATTCCTCTTCTAGTGGGTTCCCAATTTTCGCATTGAAATCGCCCACAACAAACTTGTAAAAGGACTTCTCGTTGCGGACGAGCTGCTCCACGTCTTTGTAGAAAAACTCTAGCTCTGAATCGTCAGCTGCAGATGTTGGCGAATAGCAGTTGATAATGCTGATGGTCGTCTGACGTGGAGGTCGTAGTCGTAGGATGGCTAGTCGAGGTGACAAGATCTCATGCGAATCGACAAGATGGACGATAGATGGGTGGACGACGAAACCAACGCCTACAATTTTTCGTGATGGAACCTTTTCACCACGAATGATGAGGGTCCCATCACTCATCTGTCTTACGTCCTTCTTCTTGGACTTCGTTTCCTGCAGAGCGATGATGTGGTATTTGATGTGCTCCGCAGGTCGATAAGAGTGTGGATGTCGGCGTTTGTGGAGACTGTCCTGGCGTTGTAGATGCAGAACATAAAGGAGTTCCCATGGCATGTCGTCCGCGTTAACGTGTCGTTTTTGTTCGATCTAAAAGGCGCTCTGAGGACCCTGGCATCGTTCTTGCTACCACCCGGCGACGTAGGCGGGATTCGATGTATAAGGTGCCTCTTCATTCTTCTACTGGCGAAGTAATAAAAATTTTTCCCTTACGAGAGGAACCTACCACTTGTACTTAATTTCCACGGGGCGATCGCTGACTTGGGTGAGAAGCAGTAAGGACTGCCTAGCGACCGAAAAAGCAGACGGGGGGGGGGAGATCTTCCTCGCCCGGCTCTTAACTAGGCATCCGGCTGAAACCAGAAACGTCGAACTCCTTCACGGCTTGCTAGGCCCTGCTAGAGTATACACCTGGCTGTGCATCGCAGTTCAGGCGGACGACCATTGTGCGGGTGGTTTCAGGATAGCAGTGGCAAATCGAAAAGCAGTTGCGACATGACACAAACGTCGCATGATTTGTCTCAGCAGTGCTTTGATCCTTCATAAAAGTGATGCTTGTACTTATGCGTATTGTGTGCAACATAGGCAAACTCAGTTTTCATTTGAGGTTGGCATTTTGACAACAATGCCAATAAATATTACCCTTTCCAAGCTACGAGTTTCCATAACCGCGAATTATGTTGAGACTTCAAGTATGGAGGATATTTTACATACTGATATGCGCTTTACTCACCACATAAAGCTCTGTTATTTGACGGCTAATTCAAGCTCAAGCTCATTTGTTATCGCGCAAATTTGCAGTCCAAAGCGTAATAGGATGTAAACATTAAATGCGACTCGCCATGACCTGGTCTTTTTCCGTTTTACAAATGTGAATCTCTGCGTCTCCATGTACTTTTGTACATTTGCGTATAAAAGTGCTTCAGATTGCTTCCTTTGATGTTGATATATTTACATCTTCACCTTCTGCGGATTTCAGAATGACATGAGGTTACAAAAGTCGATTACTAAATATTATGTGTACATCTTCTGCATCTTGCACTTGTAAATGGATGATCTCCTTGAGAATTTCGACATTAGATTTGAATTTGAACCTAAAATACCACTAAAGCTCAGAATTTCGTTAACAAATCAGCTTCAGCCTGCAAATACCGAATTTCGTCAATGCAATCATTTCTCGTTGTAAGTCATGGTGGGTAAGTTTACATGCAAATTTTTCTTGATTACGAATTGTTTGTGCCGCTCATACGCAAACTTTCAAATGTAAAACCAGAGTGCAAACAAAGAAGTTGCTCTCGTTTCTCCAAACTTTAGAAATTAGCAATTCGTTATTTAATTGGCGGCATCTTTTCCTTATAACGGCGTCCACCACCTCCTCAGACAGTCGAAGGGATACCTCCGGCGGGCAAAGACGCGTGTCTGTCACTTCGTGCTCTGGAGCGCTCCGCAGCCCTGCCATTCCACCCATTTTGGTGCTCCGGGGCTATCTCAAATCTGGCGCACCTCCAGAGCAGAGATTTGCGCGTCTCGGAGAGGGATCCCATTCGTTCACCGTGACGTCACGGTGAACGTCACAAGCAGGCGAATGGGACCCCTCTCTGGGACGCGCAAATCTCTGCTCCGGAGGTGCGCCAGATCCGTGACGTCACCGTGACGTCACAAGCAGGCGAATGGGACCCCTCTCCGGGACGCGGAAATCTCTGCTCCGGAGATGCGCCAGATTTGGGAGAGTCCCGGAGCACCAGCCTTGGTGAAATGGCAGTGCACCGGAGCGCTCAAGAGTGCGAAGTGGCAGACTCGCGCCATTTGCCCACCGGAGGTATCCCTTCGACTGTCTGAGTCTGTGCATGCGGGATTTTGTTTTGTTGAAAGTATGTCGTTCATAGATGTTGTGTAGTTTCGGCATAGCTGATATAAGGCTGTACAAGCAAATCTGTTTTTTACCGTGTATACCATTGCTTGTGTAGAGCAGTAAAGTTTTGTCTTATCCTTGAGAATCTTTGAGAACTTGTTAACCTACGCAGGTTTCATGTCATCTGCTTTTACTGCGTCATATTGGCTATGCTTTGGTGCCAGAGCTACGCCTTTACCGGAAGTAAGATGCAATTCAAAGAAGTGTGGCTAATCAAAACCAAGGGCCTGCAATTTTTCGGCAAAAACCGGCGTGGCAACCGAAACACGTTGTTAATTTCTTCATGAGTTTGCAGACTTTACGTTGAACGGTTTTTTCTCGCTAACTGACTGTTTACTCTTTCTTCACAACGAGTGACCATTTGAGACTACCCTTTTTATTAGTTTGACCTAAAACACGGATCTGACTTTGATCAACAATCTCTCCAATCGTTCAGTTCGCTCACTCCCTGAATAAACCGTTCTCCTCCGCTAACACACACGCCTACACATTCATGCCGCAATACCGGGTAAAAATATCACAGTGTGATATTTTTACCCGGTGTTGCGATTCATAATCCACTTCAAATGATATGTTCAAACGTTTACTTTGTACTTTTACGCCAACGCAGCCATACAAAGAGTGGATTTCAGTTTAGATAGTCTAGTGCCTTTATTGCTTTTTTTGTGTGAAGCGTTTCATAATAGTGATTATGCTCATTCGGCAGTTGAACGTGTAATAGAATGTAATAGCGAAAAAATGGGAGAAAAGTAAAATGCAAGAAAGAGAAAGGGAGAGGTTGTGGAGCCAGAGAAACAAGTTGTTAGCTCTTTATTTTGAATGTGAATCGTCAGCCGAGTGAAAGCTCGCAAAACCGCATTTGTTACTTGTAGCAATTGCATTTGTACTTCGTAGCAATTGCAAAGAAGCATCGCGGGTGCATGAATCATGCTGATTTTAACGCATTTTAACGCAATCAAAAGGATTTGACGTCCAGGCTTGAAAGTGTCAGCTTTCTCTTCTGTAAACGAGCCTTAATCCCTACACATTTCAGTTCTGAAAATTGTTTCACATTTCCTGCCTTATAAGCTGCTGGTTCGCACTACAAGAGGCAGGAGACCAAATACGTTATTCAAGAACGTTTAGAATATTTTTGCAAAGCGAAAAAAATTTGTTTTATAGACTGCATTGCTGCGAAGTCAGCAATGCAGTAATCTTTCACTTACGAAGAAACTTTCAAAAATTTTGTTATCAGCTCCAACACCAGAAGTATCATGAGAAGGTGAAATTTGAATGTGTAAAAAAATGATCTGACTTTCAAACGATCGATTGCTCATAAGGCAAGCTCAACGATGCCAAGGTTCAAGTAGTCGATAGAAATTGTATGAAAATCACCTCAGCTGAACGGTATTAGGTTGGTTCAAAAGTCTTCTCGCCCCTCAAATCACCGTAACTTCTTCCTGCCACATGACATTATTGTAAAGGGTTAATCATGTACGTTTTGATGATACCTCTTCTACTCTTTACTAAGCTCTGGTCGCAGAGGTAAAAATGGAAAAAATAAGACCTTTGGAGGTTTGATGATTTGAGGCAAACCCGTTAAAAATCTTGAAACTGCTATAAAATCCAAGACAGCCAGTGTCATAAGTTTCTGACCTCCTCTCTCTGACTGAGCAAAGTTTGTGGTGATCGAATTTTTTTGGAAATTCTATCATTTTCGAAAAGCCAAGAAATAAAATTTTGCGTTCTGTCCTATTCTCTCGGAAGCATTCTTTTGAAGAAGAACTCGGTCAAAGAAATTTATGACGGTTAAATGGAAAGGTCACAAAACTTGTGAGCTAAACATTTTTGATTTTCAACGGGATTGCCTCAGATCACAGTGTCTATGAGTAATTTCTTTTTCCAATTTTTTTCTCTTCAGTCAGAGCTTGGAAGGAACTCGGTCAAAGAAATTTATGACGGTTAAATGGAAAGGTCACAAAACTTGTGAGCTAAACATTTTTGATTTTCAACGGGATTGCCTCAGATCACAGTGTCTATGAGTAATTTCTTTCTCCAATTTTTTTCTCGTCAGTCAGAGCTTGGAAGGAAGCAAGCAAAATCATTTGAAAGCAAATGGCTCACCTTTGGTGATTATGAATGTAAGCAAGAAAATCGCGACAGAAATATTTCACGATTTTTTGAAAATGGTGCGACAATTTCGAACACCAGTATCATTAGGTTGTCCAAAAAGAAATGTCGTTTCAACGGGTTTGCTTCTTTGTAATTTCATTGAAGAAGGAACCTTCTTCTTTGTAAATGTATTTTCATGAGTGTCTATATAAACTCATTGCAGAGAAAAATGGAAAAAGAAGACCATTCAGACTTCGATCACTTCATGTTGGGTCGCCAATGTGCAACGTTGCAAAAAAAAACCCAAAATTATCAGTGCATTCAGTGCATGCATATTATAATCTACCCTTTGCAACTGGAAAAGCTGTGCTGTTGGGCAACTCTTCGAAAAGTCATATTTTTCGTTTATCACAAAAACGCAGGAGAGGATAAAATATTTGGTGTTTAAATACCTCTTGCGGGCATACGCCAAATGCACTTTTCATCATACTTGAAGAGGCTACTGAATGAGTGCGGGCCTTTTATAGGACTTGCAGGGCCAGCCATTTATCTGCTTCGTGCTTTTATCCTCGCAGATTACTCTGGAGAGAATTTCGTAGGCCCAGGGCAGAATCGAAGCTGAGTCCGATCTGGTCATAACGCTTATATCACTACGCCACTCTTCAATCTAGGAAGTACAATACCACCCGTAATTTGTGAAAAAAAATGGCGGCGGCACTTAACTTACGCGGCGCCGCCGAAGTTAGGTGACTTTTGCCGCGTCGCGCGACAAAAGTCGGCGGAAAAGCGGCAAAAGTCACCTAACTTTGTCGCGCAACGCCTAACTTTTTATAAAAAAAGACCTTATCTTGATTCAAAATTTATGAATTCTATATATAAGAGTACCATTCAACTCAGCTCGGCGAGGCGCATCTTCCAATATACGGATGTGCCTAGTTGTGGGATATAAGTTTCTTTCCTGGAATTTTAGTGTAAATGGACCATTCAGTGTGCTGATTCCAGAGGCTACGTACACATTCTATTGAGCACAGCAGAAATAGGGCAGGTATAGTTTAAGAGCTCATTCTGCATGGATATATGTGAAACTGGGCAGCTCATTCTGCATGGATATGTGTGAAAGTGGGCTTTTCTCGGCGAAGTATGACGGGTCCCAAAATGCAGGAAGACAAAGGGAAATGGTTGGAAATCGCATGAGAAGCACATATCGCGGAATGCCGCGCGTGCTGTGCAATGTACAATACCACTCACAGAACGGGAATTTCGCGAAATTCCAGAAATTTCGCGATTCCGGATTATCGCAAATTATGCAGCGCCATAACTTCCTTCGGAATTAATATATTCTAAATTCGAAAGCAGCACTGTGTTCATCTCGTCAAGGCGAATCTTTCGACATACGTCATGTCATCTATATCTTGTTTCCAGTTTTCTCAAATTGCTCTGAGGAGGTCCCTTTGCAAGTATGTAACGCAGCGCCTATCCAACTTGAAAGCTTCCAGTAAGCACCATTCGATAGTGCTCTTCTTGTACATTATAGTGCGCTAGTAAGCTGCCGCAGACTTCTTTTCAAAAGAGAAAAAAGCGTTGGTAAATTCTGGAAAAATCACTCGTTTCCAGATTCTACTCGCCGTAACTTTCTTTGGAGTGGATATTTTCTGAATCCGAAAAATGCATTGTGCTCAGCTCATCAAGGCAAATCTTTCGGTATGCAGAATGTCCTTGATATCTCGATTTCAGTATTCTCAAAACTTTCTGCGGACGTCTCTTCGCAAAGGTGTGAAGCAGCGCGTATTGCCCCCAGTACATTCAGAAAGAAATTTTCGATAGTACTTCTTTTGTAGATTATGGAGCGCTAGAAAGTAGCCGCACACTCCTTTTCAAAGGAGTTAGAAGGGCTGGTGAATTCTGGAAAAATCATGTCCTTCTAAATTTTTCTCAACGTAACTCTAAAATATGAAGCTCTCTTGCTAAGCAGATGTGATTTTCGTAACCAGCAGGTCGGATAACCCTTAAGTGCAAGTTTTCCAAGATGTTCAAGTAATTTCATTTTTTCTCGTTTTACGCTCTGAAGCTGGCCGATGGATTTTGGTCAAAATGTTCATGCTCTTGAATTGTAAGGAAACTTCGCTTATAGAGGTTTTCAAACACGCTCTTTACGAAAATCGTGGTCTTTGAGGATTACAGGGTCTTTTTGGTGAGATACGGTGAGGTGACTGTAACTGCATCACGAAGCGCGTAAATTGGCCCGCACTTCTCGCGTATCTGTCAGCAACCTTGCCTGCTTGCTTTTCTCAGTCAAAGTTACTAGGAACTGCGCTACCGAATGGTGCATGAATCAGGCTCCAGTCTGTAAAAATCACCGAGTTACGAGCCTATGAAAACACGTCCTCATGAATTTTGCCCAAAATCTAAAGATCGCAAATCTCGTCGAAATTCCACCGTGAGCGCTTGTACAACACGCTGATCAAAATCTTTCGCGTCCTTAATGGATCTTATTGTGTTAGATTTAGTAGTTTGAGTTCTAGCCACTGAAATAGCTCTGATATTCAACTGAGCAGCTGAAGCATATGCAAGTACCATATTCAATACAGTGGGAGTTTTTGGGCGAAGCGAACGCAATATCCGCAATGCGAGTGTCATACAAGCGCTCACGGTGGAATTTCGACGAGATTTGCGATCTTTAGATTTTGGGCAAAATTCATGAGGACGTGTTTTCATAGGCTCGTAACTCGGTGATTTTTACAGACTGGAGCCTGATTCATGCACCATTCGGTAGCGCAGTTCCTAGTAACTTTGACTGAGAAAAGCAAGCAGGCAAGGTTGCTGACAGATACGCGAGAAGTGCGGGCCAATTTACGCGCTTTCGTGATGCAGTTACAGTCACCTCACCGTATCTCACCAAAAAGACCCTGTAATCCTCAAAGACCACGATTTTCGTAAAGAGCGTGTTTGAAAACCTCTATAAGCGAAGTTTCCTTACAATTCAAGAGCATGAACATTTTGACCAAAATCCATCGGCCAGCTTCAGAGCGTAAAACGAGAAAAAATGAAATTACTTGAACATCTTGGAAAACTTGCACTTAAGGGTTATCCGACCTGCTGGTTACGAAAATCACATCTGCTTAGCAAGAGAGCTTCATATTTTAGAGTTACGTTGAGAAAAATTTAGAAGGACATGATTTTTCCAGAATTCACCAGCCCTTCTAACTCCTTTGAAAAGGAGTGTGCGGCTACTTTCTAGCGCTCCATAATCTACAAAAGAAGTACTATCGAAAATTTCTTTCTCAATATACTGGGGGCAATACGCGCTGCTTCACACCTTTGCGAAGAGACGTCCGCAGAAAGTTTTGAGAATACTGAAATCGAGATATCAAGGACATTCTGCATACCGAAAGATTTGCCTTGATGAGCTGAGCACAATGCATTTTTCGGATTCAGAAAATATCCACTCCAAAGAAAGTTACGGCGAGTAGAATCTGGAAACGAGTGATTTTTCCAGAATTTACCAACGCTTTTTTCTCTTTTGAAAAGAAGTCTGCGGCAGCTTACTAGCGCACATAATGTACAAGAAGAGCACTATCGAATGGTGCTTACTGGAAGCTTTCAAGTTGGATAGGCGCTGCGTTACATACTTGCAAAGGGACCTCCTCAGAGCAATTTGAGAAAACTGGAAACAAGATATAGATGACATGACGTATGTCGAAAGATTCGCCTTGACGAGATGAACACAGTGCTGCTTTCGAATTTAGAATATATTAATTCCGAAGGAAGTTATGGCGCTGCATAATTTGCGATAATCCGGAATCGCGAAATTTCTGGAATTTCGCGAAATTCCCGTTCTGTGAGTGGTATTGTACATTGCACAGCACGCGCGGCATTCCGCGATATGTGCTTCTCATGCGATTTCCAACCATTTCCCTTTGTCTTCCTGCATTTTGGGACCCGTCATACTTCGCCGAGAAAAGCCCACTTTCACACATATCCATGCAGAATGAGCTGCCCAGTTTCACATATATCCATGCAGAATGAGCTCTTAAACTATACCTGCCCTATTTCTGCTGTGCTCAATAGAATGTGTACGTAGCCTCTGGAATCAGCACACTGAATGGTCCATTTACACTAAAATTCCAGGAAAGAAACTTATATCCCACAACTAGGCACATCCGTATATTGGAAGATGCGCCTCGCCGAGCTGAGTTGAATGGTACTCTTATATATAGAATTCATAAATTTTGAATCAAGATAAGGTCTTTTTTTATAAAAAGTTAGGCGTTGCGCGACAAAGTTAGGTGACTTTTGCCGCTTTTCCGCCGACTTTTGTCGCGCGACGCGGCAAAAGTCACCTAACTTCGGCGGCGCCGCGTAAGTTAAGTGCCGCCGCCATTTTTTTTCACAAATTACGGGTGGTATTGTAATTCGCTTTTCAAAGGTATGGGAAGTCACACTTTCCTGTCAAGCTTTTTGCGCGACAGATCATTTTTTGAATTCTATCTTTATCTCATACACCTGAACGTGTGCCAAAAACAGTGCGAGTAACAAAATCGTAGCTAGGTTAGTAATAGACTAGCCTGTCACTTTCAGCCGTAGCACAAACCGTGAGTAAGGGCTACCTCAGGTGTTGATAAAAAGAAAATTTTCTATTTGGTCAAGGGAGGTCGAGTGATTGGCATTGGAGAATGTCATTGCCACATTTCTGGAATGTCCAAAACGTCTACGGTTTGTTCCTGCCAGGTATCCACCAACCAGACACCACCGACGCTTGGATACACCGGCTCCTTCTGAGGAAGCCATGCGATTTCAAACCCAACTGTCTTACGATCCCAAGGAGCAGTGCTGTCATTTACTTGAAAGTGAATGACGAGCCAGCCAAACGATGATTGGTAAACACGATAAAATCGAGGAAAATCGAGAGTAAAATTGAAAGTATTGTAAATCATTCTTTTATTGAGACACACTCAATAAAACAATGATTTCTCCAGCTCCGGATCGTGCTACGTACGGTAGTAATTCAAAATTCGTGACAAAAAGTTTGTGGGCGGGATTTATTGGTTTAATCCTTCAAGCTCTACTAACAGATGAGCATACATTCGCGTCTACTGCCATACACTTTCGACCCATCATCAAGTATCTATTCTTGCGCTAATATGGCTTATTCAATCAAAAGTGAGATCGCAAATCGCATGGAAACCTGTAGCCAATGGAATGTGAAAGCTTGAATTAGCAGGCAAAGAATGTGTTGAATTTGTCCTGTCACCACAAACTCAGGCTCCGTTTTTCTTTGAAAGTCAGCGCAAGTTATTAAGACTTCAATGAAGAGCTGAATTCCATTCAATGTTTTAGTATGTCTCATAATTTTTGTACCATTTTTACCCTAAATATCAGCATTTCTCGAAAACTGGAATACCTATAAAGAAACAATTACATGACCATACTTCTGTATGTATGAGCTATATGATCACATGCGTGGGAGAAGCTCAGGACTTCGGGGAGCGGAGTTTGCCATTCTACCTCATTCATTCTTTTCTCTATTTCTAGCTATGAAAAAATTCGGAAAGTGTGCGAATGTGCGATGTGTAGGCCTATGCTAGAATAGAAAGGCAATTTTTTTAGATACTTTGAGGCGGAGATACGATTTTTAACAGAAAAGTTCGTTTTCGGCTACTATCAGATTTCAGCTTGAAACTTTAAGTGGAATACGATTTGGGCAGACTTTTGATAGCCACCTTGTAAAGCTTGCTTTGCCCTGTCCAATGATTACTCAAGCCACATCAGATGAAGAAAAGATACGAAAAGACGACGGTTGTAGTAAAAACGGTAAAAAATTATGAGACATTCTAATATGTTCAGGTACTGCATCAAAAATCCTGACTAGACTTACTTAAATAAAAAAAATTGTAGACCTCAAAAGCAGTGTCCAATTAGATCGGAGTTTATGAGCTTTCGGTATGATACCAAAGCGCTTTAATTAAGCAACGTCACAAATGCGCACCCTGGACCTAAAACTTGGATTGGATCACTCTTCTGAAAGAATTTTCTCGATTCGACCCCTCATTTAGGTTGTGAATTGGTGGTGCTACTTTTCGTGCAAGGGGAAATCCAATAATCACCGTTCTGGCCGGACACTCCTTTCAAAGGATGCTCAAAACGGTTTATTCTGTTAAAAGTCACACTGGTTCGGCAAACGAAGAAGTTTCAGTTGCAATTCTGTACAAATTCTTGCTCGGAAAGGTGTCCGACTAATGACTGGAAGTTGACTTTGTGAGGCAGGTTTCTGTATATAACTAACCAGCAAAACCTGTAGCTTAAACTTGATTTGTGTCCCATTGTTTTTCTTGTTTTTATGTATTTCAAAAAAAAGTGCAGCAAAGCGACGTTACAAACAAGTATGATCTAACGATAAGCATAATCACATTACGATCAGATTGGTGCACTAACTATGCTTTTATTGCATACCCCTGAAAGGAAGAATATATTTGTTTGAAAAGGAGTGAAGAGCGGAAAAAGTAATAGAAAAGGAATGCATTTGATGGATGTTGCTTTAACCGGATAACCTACTAAAATATCTTGTGTTTATGCACCATTGATAGCTTTATATGCATGAAGTGTACACAGATTAATTATAACCAATAACATTTGTGCACTTCGCAGGTGTACATTGTCCATAATTCGTAGTCATACAAAGGTTGTGTCTCTTGTTTCGGAGAAGCGTGTTTGTGCTATCGTGTGTAGAGAGAGAGAGTACATTACTTGAAACAAAGTAAATCTCATATACAACAGCACTATGAGGAGCACTCCACTTTCTATATTGTTTCAGATTTCACGCACTTGTATCATCTATTCCAGCAATAGCGAATGTCTACATGGTTTAGCGTCATATGATACAAGTCCAATCGCCATGGTTTTGCGCCAAGTCTACAATTTGCTATTTTAATTGCAAAATCATTAGTCGAATTATACAATTAATTCGGAAGAAGTTGATCTATGGACTACAATTCTATTAAGGGAACAAAGTAGCAAACTTGTTTGACTGATAGGAGTTCCTACTGAAACTGAAAAACAATTGAACGCCCACCTTCCAGTGGCAGACCGAGGGTGACCCCCCTTAAGAATGGGTAGAAAAATTTTGAAAGCTGTATTACTGGCAAATAATTTGAAGCAATTTCTAAAAATTTTTTGAAGATTCAAGCTAGCTGGTGAAAGAATTTTTTTTTCAGAAATTTTTTTTTTCATTTTTTTTTCACGCTCTCTTTTTAAAGCTGGTTAGGGAACCGCGAAAAGTTTGGGATTTTAAAAACTAGGAGTGCTTCCATCAAAAAACATTTTGCCCTCTTTCTCCTACAAACACACGAAGAAATCTCTTCCGATAGCCAGCTACCTTCATGGTTTCTCAGAGGCACTGTCCATCCAAAATGGGGTCTATAAGTTTCGATCTCTTACAGTTTAAAAACTCGGAGTGCTTCCATCAAAAAACATTTTGCCCTCTTTCTCCTACAAACACACGAAGAAATCTCTTCGGATAGCCAGCTACCTACCTTCGTTGCGGGACTCTCAACTGTACAACTGCCCAACTCGGGCTGTCTGAAATTGCTTCCAAAGCGAGAAAATCACTTCGAAAATCCTTCGGAAAACGAATTCACCACGTTGGCCCCTCGCCTTTGAGTGAGCGGCACGTTCTTCCACCCCAATCCGTCTTCCGAAGGATTTCGCCTAGCAGGCGCAAAGGTCAAGAATTCGATCAAATCATGCTAGAATGCCCAAATGACACAGCAGTCCTCTGCGTCTCTGCCCTGCGGTGGGTCAGCAGCTGGCCCGCGGCTGATCGGCAGGCGCGAGGAGTTCTCTCTACTACGGATTCTGAAGGGCATGTAGAGGTCAATAGTTTGTGATTTCCGATCAATTTCAGGTCTGGTTTTAAACCCAGCGTGCGCAAGAGGTGCGAAAAAGGACAAAATCTCAAGTTCGAAGAATTTGGGTAGACGTACCTTCAAGCACTTAGTTGGACCAATTTTGATGACAACCGATAATTTCTCAACTGATATTCGCTCTCAGCATATCAATCGGAGAAGTTAAAAGCAGCGTCTCGTCAAAATTGAGGTTGCGCGGAACCATGTTCTATTGTCGGCCCCTCGAAATAGGCTATTGCAACAAGTCCTTTTGATCTCATTTACAGGAAGAAAAATGCGCTCAAAGTGGTCCGCATCTAGTAATTTGGTCCGGACTCGGACTCGGCGATCTCTCCGCCATACGTGTTCCAACACTGTTCCAACACGTCCATTCACTCAACGCCACAATGTTGGTGTTGCTGTACTGTGACGGAGGCTAAGATGAAAGGCACAACTTTTCCATGTTGCTTCCATGCGGGCTTCATGAAACGGGGGTTTTTGAAGACTTTATGCAATCTTGAACCTCAACATTGTTCACAAGGTTGTAAGATGCAAAAAATCTTGGCAACCATATTTCGGTGAGGCACTGCTTTCGAGTAAAGGCGATTCTTCTACAAGTACATGCTTGAAAGGGAAAAGTTGAATAAAGACGATTTGAAAAGTAAAGTAAAGACGATTTTCCTACAAAAACATAAACTGTCTCAAAATTATGTACACGCTACTTAATTGCAAATTACTCTTACCTGAACTCGTCAGCGGAGCTATGGGTACCATTACCTAGGGCTGATTATAGCTTATGTTGAATTTACAGTACAAAACGAATCACCGCTCTTCCCTACTTTAGAATTAAGCAAACATTTTTAAAACGGTGGTGAGCCATTGAGGGTCATAATTTGCTTTAAAAGCGGAACTAGAAACAACAATCTAAAAGCACCATCATAGTCAAATAGCTGAACCCAGATAAGAAATTTGCGCTTTGTAGGCAAAGTTCGTTCATAAGATATGCGGTAACCGTGACACTGCTTTCTCAATTTTTCCTGAAAATTACACAGTTTAAAAAGACTTATAAAGGAAAGTCGAGCTGGCGTGCTCGAAAATCCGCTAAACGCCTTTCAGATTTGTTCGATTTTTTCTAAAATGCAGCCGTAATGCAGCTATTTCATAATCGCAAATGCGGAAAGTCCCTATCATGACTCTGACAAAGAGAAGTTGGTTTTTCGTACTGTATTGTGATGAGTTGGAGTCAGTTCTACAAAATTGTAGCTGTAGTCCGATAACACATTCAAGTAGTGGGCACGTACTCTTGAGATACCCTGCATATGTAAAATCACATTGGTAACCCACATGTGAAATGGTACATACAGAGTGCTTCACAAGTACGTATACATTGTTGATTTGTCTGCTGCGCCGACGTCCTGTGCGAATTTCAGAGTACAGCGCTGGAAGGCAAATTAGAATTACAGTACAGAGCGAATCATTGCCCTCCGTTATTTGATCACAAATAAGACCCAGCAAACCAGCATCATTAGATTAACTGATTAGAGATAGATAGTTTATAAATAGATCCAAGAATTTGCTTAATGGGATGTACACGTCAACTCTAATGACAGAATTTTGTGGTCTGCAAGTGCTGTTTACGTGGTATAATCAATCTTTTGAAGAATACCGCATTCTTAATTTAGATATACTGCCAAGTTGAAGAGTAAATTACTCTCTGAGCTTGATCCCTCTACCCTTGTAATCTCCTTGTAGAAACGTTACAATTCTTGACTAGATCTTTATGATTATATCGTAACAGATGTGATTTGGAGGACCAGCTCGTCTGAAGTTGGTGGCACCGACCACTCAGACAATCAATGGGAACTTCCCGAGGTCCGTGAGGGAACTTTCCTCGGGTCACCTGCGGAAGTTCCCGTGAAGCGCTCGGGAAGTTTGCAAAAAAGTCCTCGGGAAATTCGCAAGAAGTGGGAAATCTCCCGAGAACTTATCTACAGAACTTTCTGAGGGCTTCACATTGGCTCCGCGTAGCTGTACCGAACCTTCATGATGAATCCTGCTACTTCATAAAGCCGCACCCTTAGTACAGCTACTCAAAGTAGTGTAGTAGTAAGGGTGGAGCACTAGTAGTAGTTATACGCAAAAACAGATATGCTCCATCATTTATTGTTATAGCAGTAGATATAACATATCGACGGAGGGAATGGGAGAATTTCTTCAAGTTCTTAAAAGATCGAATTACAGTAGCCCGGATAATGCGTAAGGAGTATCATATTGATAGTGAGATATGAAGTAAGCATGTAGTGAATATAGAGGTAAGCGGGGAGTAAGTAAATGAAGCACTGATTAATGAGAAACATGCTTAACTAATGAGGCAAAGGCACGATGTTACATGAGAAGACTTATGATGGATCAGAAATTAAACATCAGGTTCAAACAGGACAGCGACGGGATCAAATTCCACTACTGTGTAGCGCTTTCCTCTTCCATTCTGACTTCGTCATACTTGCCTTGTCCTCTCTACCAAATCCGACCTGCGTAGCCTTGTATTTCTGGAAAACAAATTTTTAGTATAAAAACAACTGAGACTAAGTTTGAACCTTTGAAGGCACAAGTTTTCCCTTGTCGAGGCGATAATAACGGACATCCTCGCTGTAAAACTGAATTTAGAAGCAGAAGACGATTCTGGAAAACTTACAGTGCTTCTGCGATACAGGTCCTGATTTGGCCGCAGTAGAAAGTTTTTTGCTCCAGCAGATAGTTGAACTTTTTCTCGCGTTCTTCATCGGATGTACCCAGAGAGATCCAGTAACTAAATCATTTGAGTAGGTAAAGACTGCTTACGAAACACCAACGCACCTAGTGCGCAAGCTTCTTATCGAATTCAATCTGTATCCCTCCAAATCCTCGTTGCCGAGGCTAAGCGCATCCAATACGAAATCTAAAGAATGATTTGAATGAGAATTTCTTACATGACTAGTTTCGTACCGTTGAGTGTGATAACTATGGACTCAGGCAGATCTTGTAAATCCGGCTTGCGCGATACATTAGATGTACGATGAGCAAAATTCCATATATCTGAGGGATCTGGTCCACAAACCTACAAATCTCGCTGTAGTCCACTCATATTTACTTAACTAGATTTTTTTATTATACTTACATGTTCATTGGTTATGAAAGTTATGAACATGAATGGCCAACCTGTCTGAAGATCACACGTGAAAAGTCATTGATGACGAGCGAAGTCTTGTGTTTGACTCTACTCGGAGCTGTGTAGCCGGCGAGAAGCTCGTTGAGGTTTAGTTCCTATGATAAGCATAATTGGCTTTGGTTAATTTTTGATCCTAACTACCTTGAATGGTGAACTACGCTTGATTATGTGCTGTTTCTTGAGATTATCAGGGCTGAAGCTTATGGTGGAAGAGGACTCGCTGATTCCGCTAGTAAGCTTGTTGCAGATCTGTCGCAGTACATGGATTTGAGACTCGAGATCTCTGTTCTTTGTTAGCAGAAGATTAACCTGTAGCGAGCAATGCTGATTCAAATGCTTAAGCGTGACGAATCCTACTTTCCCCCTTAACCGATACATAAAAGTCGTCACAGCTGCACTCACCAGCACGCGGTTGGATATCGCGTTTTCTACCAAGAGCCGCGTTGTTTCGATGTTATCAAATAAAGAAATACCATGCCTAGAGCGCTCGGCGCTCTGCACCAATCTAGACAGATCCTGTAGATCGAACTGAGTTACTTGCCTACAATGGTGGAGCGTCTCCTAAAAAAGATTCTTTCCTTGCGTGCTGCGAAAAGAAGCAGGAATACCTGCAGAGTGACACTTGATAACGGCGTTCCTCTTGCAACCATTGCATAGAGCGGGGTTGAAAATTCCGTGCTTCCAATTTCACGCGACAAACATGTGCGCATTACGTCTAAAATGGCTTTTGCAATGTAATAAACCATGTGAACAAAATCGCCAACCCAAAGCGTCCGACTGCAAGGTAGGTTGCTGCGAGGGAGGTGCCGAACCGACTGGCGCCCTTTCAATTCCTATTAGATTTTGACTCTAGAAAACATTCTGGCGCATACAGATGAGTTTACTAGAAACCTGGTTCATTTGACCAAGGTACTTGTTGCGATGTGCCTGGCTCCGAAGAAGATGACCATCCTATCTGCTGCGCTGAACCATGCTCTGAAGAAGAAGTAAATAGTTCTGTTCAGAACATGGCTACGAACCTGTCACATCTGGCGAATGTACGGTAGACGTATGCAGTGCTTGAACAGGCTCTAGAGTCGCATATACTCGTTCCAACCCCACTAAATTATGTTTCACCAATTTTTGAGATTGTAAGCTTGAAATGAGGTATAAACGCACGTTCAGAGGAATCCGAAGAGTCGCTCCTTGGCTTTTCAATTTCAATTTCTTCCACATCATCCAAAACCTCCTTCTTAGGCTCGCACTAAAAAGTGTGCAGAGGCCTAATCAACATTACTTGCTTATTAAGCTTCCACTCAGGTTTCAACCTTCCGGCAAACATACCCTTAGCTGCCTCTAATCTCTCACTTCCTTCGTCTTTCCGGAGTGGAACCTACCATAAACAATGGTGACTCTTCGCGCTTAGGTGTTGCACCTCTTTTAGTCTTCATTTTGACTGTCTTCATTTTGACTTGCGACTGCACGCGTTTTAAAGACTTAGCCTTTTTGTAAGCCATCAGAGTTCTAAACAAAGCGCATGAATGAGGAAATAGAGGATGTTAAAAAACCCAGCAAACTGTTGCTCCTCTTCTCCTCGCGATCTAAAACATATGGAGATTTTTAAGAAATATCAATGTAAGGAATCAAGGATCAAAGGTGCACAAACATCCTCAAGAAGACAGTAAATAAGAAAGTCAGCATATATACTTTATCCTAAATTGCAAGCATATATACTTTATCCCGAATTGACGAAGAACAGAGAAAAGATGGAGACTGGTGATATGCATCTACACAGAGCCTTACAATTTAAGAGCAAACATTCTATTTCGCATATTAACGAAAACAGCGGGTCTCAAAATATCAGTGCAGTTGACCCATTTAATGCCAAGGAAATTAACTTCATGAAAGTGGGAATTGTTAAGAGAGACAATACGAAGGAGTCTCCGGGCTCTGTCTGAGCCTTCTAAAGTTTCCAAAGCCTCCATCAAATTTGAAAAAGGATCCACAGTTGAATAATGCTCAATGAGAGCGAATGAGCTTCTTGTGAGCGCATGATAGCTGACCAAGAGCAATTTTCCGTAAGAAATCACCATATTATTCCCGCATGAAACTCTGAGGTATAAGCTAGAGGCATCTGTATCAGTGGTCCTTTGCCAATACACTTTAGAGGATAGGACCTTTCCGCTGACGACCAAGCGCGAGCTGAATCAGGAGTGTGTTGGGAATCAAGGATGTGTTGACCTAACTAGATTTATGAGAGACTAAGCCAAAAAACCTACTATATTTTGACATCGCGTAGACCCCTATGGTGACGCTGGAAGATTGCCCGATGTTCTTCGCACAGGTTATCTTCTCTTACTTCGGAATGTTGCGGAATATAATAACCGGCTCCCAGTTGGACTTGAAGGGGAAATCTTAAAGGATAAACCCATAGAAAATAAGATTGCACGATGTATAGTCAATTTACCTTTCCTCTTCATTTTGCATATCGCGAAGCAATTTAGCAAAATTCTCCGAGCGATTTTTTTCTACAGCCCTTTCCAAGAGCCTTACCAATTTTTTGATGGTGACGAATCTAAAATGCAAGGACAGTGTAGGTCATGCGCTGATCTTGTGGATACCTAGTCAAAATTCTTGCATCCGAATTTGTCACAAATTGGTTGTGGGGTATCTGCAAAACACGGTGGATGGCCTCGAACGGTGCTGCAGACCACAAATACGGACTCCCATGCTGCTCAATCTCATCCACTATACAATGATCGAAAAAATTCTAAACGGTAGGATTGTTTCGAGGGTAAAAAGAGACAGAACGTGGGCCTACATGTGTTTTGATTGTGAAAATATCTTGTGACAAGCAACTCCAAATTTGCTTCACGTGCAGCGCCACAGATTGTATAACGCGAATCTTGACTGTAGTGAGATCTTCCAAGGCCTGCAGTTCTTTCACGCAAAACCAGTAGCCCACGAGAGAGGCGCTACTTAGAGCAGAAGGACACATCGCTAGTGCTCCTACGAGC
>CATQJL010000001.1:23190898-23246313 GCA_958299035.1 Cylicocyclus nassatus
CAAAAATCTCTGCAAAAGCGCTTCTTTTTACAAGCTTTTTGCCTTTCAAGATTTCGTGAGGAAGCTGTTGGATCCGAGTTAATCAGCTTCCCACCGGAATTAGTAGGCGTGTTTTAAAGAGCACAACCAGCCCTTCCAAATGATATACGCATCTTGCCGCAAATTAACCGCTCCTCAAAGATATGAGGACGAAACGCTACGAACTTATGGAAGGACTTAATATTCAGACCGCCTATATGCTCCTTAACGCAAAAGCAAAGCGGGCGCTCTTTTTCGCTAGTAAAAGTATCGCTGCATGATAGGCATGTAATGAGATGATAACTTCGAATAGCATACAACGCTGAACTCAAACGACTTTTAGATGTGCTACGCCCAACTGCATGGGTGCCCGTTTGCTATACATGGTGGTATATGGAGGTAGCGGGTAGAGGAACGAACGCCTTAAGAGGCATCGCCTCCGCGGGCTGCTGGTCCTTTCGTCCAACTGCTGTGCATCGTGTTGGGACCAGTGGTCCGCGGAGGCGGTGTCTAATTGAGGTGTTCGTTCCTCCACCCGAGGTATCTAGCAGGCAAACCATGCAGTTAGGAGTAGTACATCCAAGAGTCGTTCAAGTTCAGCGGGAGGAATGATCCTTTTCACAACACCGTACAAGCCCACCTGATGTACACATCACCCCACTGTACTGCATCCAAAAATAAATGGCAGGCAACTGGAAATTTCGTTGTCAGCACTAATATCATGGGTTCTGCTGCGAGCAGACTCGCGTGCTCCGAAGTTGTGACGTGTAGAATAATCATTAAAAGCCGCAATTTTTTGTGCTAAGGAGATGGAATACGATCGTTTGTCGCTGTCGGAACATAGGAGCAAAACTGTTTTATACTGCCCACAATAGACCTTTGTTGGATGTGCAGACGAAGAGTGCACTAACATGTTTTTACTGCTGAGTTGGCAATACCATTTGGTTTTGTAACTTCTACCTACAAGATGCCTGCAAGATAAATCTGCACATTTATTAGGTTGGCTGAAAAATTATTTCGGTCGCTTTCAAAGTTTTGTAGAAATATTAGGTCGTTCCGAAAGTAATGTCGCTTTTTTCAAACGTATGCCACATCTCGTGGAACAAAGATATGTAAGAGATTCTGGCAACATTTGATGCAGCATTTCATTCTCTTTCTAACGGTTTTTTAACCACAGCACAAAATTCAATAACCTCTCGAAAATTTATCAAAATCTGCGACTCATGCTTTTTGAGAAGGCCAAGTTTCACAATTTTTAAATCTTTATAACAACCTTCGGAAAGAATCCAAGTGATGGATGGATAGAGCAAACCCTGCAGGAAACAGCGCAACTTTTTAGCTCGTCATAACTTTTTTATAGATGTTTTGATGGAACCGCCGAATTTTAGCAGGCTCATCTCAAACACAAGTGCATCAAACGCCAACAAGTCTTCGGATTTTGAAACTTACAAAGATGGATTATGGTTTGGCAACAATTTTACAAACCAAAGAGCATTCACCTCTTCGGTTTAGCAACCTTCGAAAATTTCGGGTACACCTTGGGATGCCTTGGAAAAGTTAAATTATGATGATTTTATCCCGGAAAACTTGACGAATCGGAGACAAAAACAATCGCTAGAAAGAGGAGAAAAAGCTGCATCGAATAACAACCGAGTCGCTTGCCGGTTGTTGTTCTGTGAGGTTTGACTTGACTAAATATGGAATTTGATGGCATTGAGAAATTGATTGTAGAAACTCTGAGAAGCAAGCTAAGGAAAAGAAAAAATTACTTTGTGTTCTATATTGTTTGCTCTTCTACCTGCCACTTGCACTTTTTCGGAGATTGGGTGCAAAAATTTAGAAAAATAGCCAAACTTGACCATGGCAAAAAGCATGAAACGCAGATTTTGGTAATTTTTCGAGAGCTCATTAAACATTATGCACTTAAATTGTAACCACCAGAAAGAGGATGGAATGCTGCATCGTATGGTCCTAAGATCTTTCAAAAATGTTGATTCCACGAATAGTGGCGTTCATTCAAAAAAGCGACATTACTTTCGGAACGATCTAATAATACAGGCGAGATGTGTAAAGATGTGGTATCATCGGAAAGAGTTGATCGATTATGATTGTAAGGCATTCTGTCTGAGCAAAAATTATTTCTTTGATGATGAAATCGTGCCGGAAAGTAGGATAGTCAGAATTTTACACCAAATTTTCAAAAAACCAGCTCTTGAGAACAACTGCCTAGTGTGAAATGCACATTTGGTACTCACACTTTGAATTCTCATATTTCTATCATTTGCAGGGCCATAAGTGATTAATTACAGGCAATCTGGACGCTCAAAAACTGAATTGCTTCCGCAAATTTCTGAAGAATCTCACACATTTTTGATGCAGAAACTCATAATCAGGTCACAGTTTTTATTTTGGTTCGCCATGTAGCCAAAGTAAGTACGCAACCACTTGGTTACTAACCTGTGCACTCAGTGCAGCTTGTAAACGGAACTTGGAAACTCAAAACAGCAATTTTCCTTAAAGGTAGTTATATAAGGATGCAACTGCTTTGATTACTGATATAAATCCTAGTCAATAAGTACTGATGGCACAGCTGCGATAAGGTGAGAATGACCACTCCAGGGTGAAGGGTGTTTCAGTCGATCGAGAAATCATAAAATGCCGACCGGGAGGGAGGGGAGAAGGTTATAGTGTTTTCTTATTTTCCAAATCAAAGTTTATCATTTCAAATTCTCTGCCATCATTGACTGTCTTTTCATCAAAGTGTGAAGACTAATAAAATTGGAACAACCCTATGTGTTTTCAAGAAAACCATAGAAGATGTGTATGCGAGAACATCTGTTTCAGGAAAGAGGTAGACAATTTTTAAGCATTTACGAGTTTTTAAAAGAAAAAATTCGTAACTTCTATAGATGAACAGCGACGTCAGCAACGAAAAGTTTTTTTTATAATCATCTTGTCTTCCGCTTTTAGAGAATATATAGCTTGCCTGGAGTCTCTTGAAAAAGTGCCTGGTGAAGAGTGTGGGTAGTGATTTCTGGATATTTACGAGTTTTTAGGTTAGAAAAATCCGTAACTTCTGTAGATGAACATACACCGCGATGGTCACCGTTGGAACCATCTCATACTCCGCTTTCAGAAAATATATACTTTGCCTGGGGTCCGTTGAAAAAAGTGCGTGGGTGAAGGGTGTCCTAGTGATCGCTGGATATTTTCAAGTTTTTAACATAAAAAAATTCATAACTTCTGTAGATGAACATCTTGTACGCCGTGCTGGTTGCCATTAAAACCTCCTCGTTCTCCGCTTTCAGAAAATATATACTTTGCCTGGGGTCCGTTAGAAAAAGTGTCGGGTGAAGGGTGGGTGAGACTTTTATAACGGGAGTGCTCAAGTACAGACTTTTTTACCATTGTGAAAAGACGTCTACTTGAGCACTCCCATTATAAGAGTTTCACCCACCCTTCACCCGGCACTTTTTCTAACGGGACCCAGGTAAAGTAAGTATTTTTAAACGGAGGACGAGGCTCTTCTAATGGTGACCATTTCGGCGTACAAGATGTTTATCTACAGAAGTTATGCACTTTTTTATGTTGAAAAATCGAAAATCCCCAAAAATCACTAGGCAAACCGTTCACTGCACTTTCTTGAATGGATATCAGACGTACATACTTTTTGAAAGCGGAGGACGAGGCGGTTTCAATGGTGATTATTGCGGCGTACAAGATGTTCAACTACAAAAGTTATGAATTTTTTTTATGTTAAAAACTCGAAAATCTCCAGAAATCATTACTCACACCCGTCACCAAGCCCTTTTTTCAACAGACTCCTCCTTTCCTATACATAAACAATTCACGTACAAATATCTTCTTTGCTTAAAGCTTTTGGTGAAGAGGGTCACCTTGGTCCCGGCTTAAGGGTGAAGGGGGGCGGGGGAAGAAAATTCTCACACTATCGCACCTGTGCCTGATGGTAGAGGATTGAAACTAATTCCAAAAAAATGGTAGCTAATTCAACTACTCCAGCTTTTATAGAGCTGCAAAATTGCGTGTCATAACGAAATTATTCACTAGCCAGTTTTACAAAAACGCCAATCACCTCTCAACAGGCTTCTTCCTAAAAGTGAAAACGATGTTTAGTGACTGCTGATTCAATATTTGGATGCAAGTGTCTTATTAGGCTTGTGTTGCGCACATGACGCAGCAGCGGTTAAGAAGCGCATCGTGGATAGAAAGATATATGTGCCCGAAAGAGAAGATCTTGCGGAAATCTACAACAAGCATCACCTCTTATACATACTATTTGCGTATTGATGTCCACGCGAGACCCACTTTTTTGACACATAGTTTTGTACCCGTGCGTCGCTTTCTCTCACTTGTTCAATGGACTCAAACTAGAGCACATGCACCAGATTACATGATAAGCATCATAGCAAAAATGAATCCTCTACATATAAAGACTGGAAAGTTGGAAAGTGTTGCTTATTTTATTACTCTATATGTACTTAACGCGCATAAGTTTTTTCCCATTGAAACATGAAAATCTGTCCTCGTTTCTTCGAACAAATACCGTCTTGACATGATTTGATGGGAACTATGAGTTTCGAACCAGGTAAATTTTAGACGCTACTTCTTTTCACTTACGAACTGCGCTATATGGAGCACTCATCAAGGGTACACTTGAAATTGGAGCATTGCTGGTTGCTTACATTGTTTAAAACAGCTTCCAAACACCCTTTGTTGGTTTAAACAACACTTCCTTCCTCGAAGACCCCACACATAGTCAACAATATTCTAGACTCAAAAACTTTCTGAGCAAAAATTCAGTGAATTTTCGAGATCTTCAAATATTTAAAAATAGCAATGGCGTACTTAAACCGAAAGCAAAAGCAAAGCAAAGCTTACCTTTTCAATAGTCTTCCGAAGTAGTTAGTCGGCACCATACTTTTAAAATCTTTTATACTATAGAATTTGTTCCATAACTTGTTACCCTGAATCATGCAGTTAATTATCGGATTGAAAGCGCCGACATTGCGCATTACAACGTTGGTTTACGATCTGGAAATTGGGAGATAGGAGATTCAGCATAGTGAAGAGGTTCAGGTAAGCAAAAGTCTCATAATTGAATGGATATTCACGGGTTGGTACTGAGTTAGCAACTGAACTTTGCAATTTTTTTCTTAGCTCTTTTTTCCTAATTGGTGTACTCAATTTCTGGCGTCATGTAAACGTAGCTACAAATCTAATCACTGTCTGTTGAGTTTTGTAATCGAAATACCCAGTTTCTGTAACATACAGGATGCAGTTTATAAGAAAGAAAACTAACGGATCATAACAGATTGGGATGTATTAGGTTGTTGCATAAGTTCTGTCCGATTTGAAATTTTTGACTTCAAAATGTCATAACTTCTTTCAATGTCAGCTTTTTCCTAAGATCTTAGTTTCTATTTGTTGAGCAATTCCTTGGCTATTAGACACATATTGAAACCTGTGGAAATCCGTGGTTAAGGAAGAAGCAAGAACTCAAACACTTTACAGCGTTTTTCTTCAAACCTTTCTTATTTGACATGACAGTGCTCCTTTATGAGAACTCATAGGCATCTTGTCTAACAGGATAAATAGAGAATTTTTCGTAGATTATTTTGCATCATAAAAGAGCCCAAAGGGTCTGTGTTGCCGAGAGATTTTTTGACCGAACAAAAAAATTGGCCTTTGACTTTGACTTTTTGACCTCGCTTCACCGCATGTGTGCATGCCTATTTACAAATTACGAAAATTCTACAGTTGCCGTGAGCGCCGAAAAAAAATTGCTGGATAGTTTCTGCTAGCCCTTGCTTTACGCTAGCACCTCCAACTTTGAAGTCGTCGATTACTTCTATTCACAGGAAGTTATAGCTTGTAAAACATCTATACAGAAAATTAATGTTTGACAATGAATTTCACTAGCAAGACGTTTTTTTCATGAAACTGAGCTTATGCGTATGCTAGCCTATTACACTCTTATTCCGCAACCAATTAAAAAACTTGACCTGAAGGGCGCATTGTGGAGATTTCCTCGCAAGAACATATACCTAGGGTGAGAACGTAACTCGGCCACTTGGAGATTTTAGGCCTGAAATCTCCTTACACTAAGAAATTTATTGAAATTTAATATGCCTTAGAAAGCGCAAGAAAAGCACTTCCTAACGATACTAACATCACCGCATTAGAGATAAAATCCTCTTAGAACAGCTGCCCCAAACACAAGGCAAAAAAATCGGACAGAACTTATGCAACAACCTAATATTTGGGCTATTTTGGTTATTCGACTTGCTGGTGGTGAAAATTCTCCTTATTTCGCGTGAAAGACCTTTATTGTAAGGCAGCGGTAGATTAACAAGCTGCGTTATTTTTAATAGGTCAGACTCATCACGCTAAGTCTCAGGAGATTTTGACATTTCGACTAGGCATTGACGGTTTTCCGAGGCAGCAATGACCATTCGACTCGTTCAAATTGAGGTCGTGATTCGTCTTAAACTTTCTATTTTCTTCCTTGCTAAGCTTAAAGTCAATGTATAGTACAATTTTGTCAAACTTGTTGATGCTGTAGAAGAGCATTCGGTAGTTTCCAGCTTGATCCACAATCTGGCCTCTTAACCCTCCCCCTCCCTTTATGAATGTCCCAGTTATTTGTTCGAGAAGGTCTATTTTCAATCAACACGCCTCACTGTTGAGCCTCGAAAGTATTAATTGTTACATAAGTCTTGTTACTCGTTAATTTCATTCAACGATAAGTCGTAAAGTTCATAGTTTAAATAGGGCCCTAAGGTGCCATTCGATAGAGCAGAAGCTCTAAAAGAAAGCGTCCAAAAGTTCGCACTAACTTCGACCCATTGTAAGTTTGAATACAAAATCTGAGTCGTGCTGAAGGCCCAAAAAATCGCAATAAATTCATATTATTTGTTCAAATAATTCTACGAAACTCCAGCTTGCTCAAAAAATTGCACGCTATATCAAATAATCACATGTACCATTTCTGTATTTTTTGCTGATCTAAAAATCAAGATAACGAAAATTATCTTGTTTTTACAAAAACGAAGCTATGCTGATTCTATTCATGTAGTGTGTACTACAAGTCCCTAGAGGTATAAACGTAAATTTTCAGCTTTCCAAAAGCCCTAATTTTCGAAAATTACCTAATTTAGCACTGAAGAGTAAAAAAAAATGTTCGGTATTTTTCAACAGCTCATGAATAGAGACAGCATAGCTTTTTTTGTAAAAAAAATTCTCATTTTCTCAATTTCTAGTTGAGGAAAAAATACAGAAATGTACATATGAGTGTTGATATGATGTGCAGTCCGCCTGAACATGTTGGAGATCCGGAGGTTTTTTTTGAACGAAAATATAAATTTTCCTAATTTTTCAAGCCTTTAGTTCGACTCACATTCCGGATGCAAACTTACAGTGGGTCAAAGTTGGTGCGAACTTTTGCACACTATCTTGTAGAGTTGCTTTGCTCTATTAAATGTTACCTTGGAGCCTAGTGAATTTATGAGGTTCATGACTTATCGCCGTAAGAATTTAAAGTGTTACAAGAGCAACAGCCTAATAGTTGTTTTGACATTTCTTTTTGAGAAGAGAAGCAAAATAGGTTCCATTAAGACCTACAATCGGCTTCCTATGCTTGTATTAAGTTGTGCGCGGCTTCATTTTTGCTTTGAAAAGAACAAAGTTCCAAGTTTCACCAGTTTCCAGGACGCATAGATCTTTCTGTTTTGTCATCAAAAATCAAGCAGCTTGTGCATATTTGTAGCTCACACCAAATAGTTGAAAAATTTGATTCTGCAGAATCCAATGAGAATTTTGTGGAAATAGTGTCAAAACTCGTATGACAACTCAATATTCTTAGTCAGTTTTTACTACACTTTTACATTTTGAAAAAAAATTAATTTGTAACAACAAAAAATTATCTAACGCGGCTTTCAGATTTCATTAAACAATGGAATTTGGAGACATGATCAAGAGAACTACGAAAAATAAAAATGATCCTTATAATTCTTCTGATGATTTTGATAGGCGAAGGTTGTGCGTATTCGAAAAGCGACCTTGGTTTCGAAAGGGGAAATGCCAGCAAAACCATGGTCATTCGATTAGGATTCTTTGCGTACAGAGTCGAGAATAGGGGAAAAGCAGGAAGTAGATACCCGCTCAACTGATTATGAGATTAGTGTATGAGAATAGCACATCAAACTGCTATGGGAACTGAACAAGGAAGTTGTGACTATGTAATTAGTAAACTCACCGGGCTCCCAAGAACTTTCGTGAAAAGAAATCATGCGGTGCCCATGGCATGTCAAAAATAACATGCTACAGCGTGCTTGACTTACTACCAGCCCTTATCTGTATCATCCGGTATTTACAAGAGGTATACTTTCCTAGCTGACTGAAACGAATTTCGAGGTGTACAGATGAACACTAAAGATCTATTACAGTCTGATAACAGACCAACATTTTGCCGCAAACATTCCACAGGTCCTCTGCAAGGCAGGCGATCGTCAACTTAATACTGAAAAAATATTCTGCGCCATACTGTTTACTCTTGCTTAAAGCGCGATTCTCGCTTCCGACGGAATGACTGCTCAACATTTTGTCTCATCTAATTGTGTGTCAATGAAGCGTGCGGGAAAACAGAGTGAATCTGCCTGCTTGGGTTCTATCAGAATCAACAAATAGCATAATAGGCGTTACAGCGTTGTTTGAAAAGTGACACTTACCGTAACCGTCAATAACGGAGCATTGTAGAACAGAATAACAACTGACAGTATGGCGACGCTAATGACGTATACAAATATTAGTCGTAAATTTTTCATCTGCTAGTATGCTGTCTCCGTCAATCTGATTCAAATATATGGCAGGTACGGAACACAGACTATCGTTGTAGGAAAATCTTTAGAAATCATGAGAAAGCTTAAGGTATGGAAGTGCACGATATTAACTGCGTCTCTGTGTGCACCATATTTGTGTCTTCTGTTCTCCTTCACAATCCCGCAAAACAATCTATTTACAAATTTCGAATTCAAAGAGGAGCTCAGCTCACCCTACATTTCAAATGTCTAGTCGTAATCGTTTGACAAAATATGCTCAGCCTGCTCGTAAGTCCCAGTAAAACGCGCATCATGACAAGAAAAAGAAAAAAAGAAGATGGAGTTGCAAAATCTTAGTGAACTGCTTGCTTCGTACAGGAAGTAGAAGCGACTATCAGATATGGGTTGTTTATGTAAATTTTTATCGACATTCGCATCTTTACATCAACACCGTTAGAAAGGTGTTCTAGATTACATGAACAGCAAACATTCAACATGGAAAACAACACACGACGGCTGGTTCCGTGTTGAATTTAGGTCATCGATTATAGACACTTTGCATATGAAGTTGCAACTTGAAGAAAGTGGAAAGAAATCATCTTGCGTAAAAACTCATACGCAACGGTTGCTCAACGCGTCATAGTTCGGTACGTTCAAAGCAGCCCCAAGTATATAGTGTAGCAAAAGTGAAGGCACTTTAATGGACGTTTAATACAACCTAACTAAAAGTTTTGGAGGTAGACAAGCAGCCTATCAAGAGGGTACTTTAAGCGTACCTGTTGTTCTGACAAGTTTACTACTACGACAAGCTGATCGCAAGTGTCGCAAAAGATGTCTTAGTAATAGTCTTTAGTCTTACAAACAACGGAAGCGCAAAACGTATACTCTCGCAACAGGCTGCACAATAAGGCTTGCATCTTTGATATCGCATAACCCGAAAAACATGACGATTGCTGGGTCTGATGTAATTGAGTTGTAAATTCTTATGCCATATGCATTGGTGAAATTGACTGGGCGCTGAGTGATAACTAGCAAAAAAGGTTACAGTTCACTAAATTCTCTAATTGTAAGAGAAGATAAAATGGGAAATGTTGGCAACGGGCCCAAAGTTTTGGCACAAGGTATTGTTTTACTGGAGCGCCAATAAGGCGCTAGAAATGTCCTACATGCTTTTTACTTCGCATTCAATTGAGCACATTTAGATTTGCTGCTTTCTATCACAACGCAACACAGTTAATGGGTAAATCGTCAATTCTATTTTCGTTAAAATAATATGTATTAGAAATTATTGACGCATTTTTTAGCAGCAGAGAAAATTTGAATGACGGACGCAGACAATTTCTAAAAAGAGAGTCGAAGGTTGCCGAGACGTTAGGCATTGAGTTCATTATTAACAACAGCCTGCTTGGCACAAAAAGAAAACTCAAAGTTGCTTACAGAAAAAAGTCGTTTACGGAAAGAAAGAAATCCCATAGTATGGTTTCCTTAAATTTCTGAGATGCTTTTGTGCTTTGTTGTCATAGATGTTCGCTCTAGATCCTAGTTATCGTGTAAATTCATATAAACATGCATTCGTTTCGTTATTGAAGCGCCCCAAACTCAATTGTACTCGGTTTATTATTAAACGCCATGAATAAAAATAGTTTTTTCAGATTCTGAACTAAATTCTCAGCATTCACTGGGTACGCATATTTTTTTCTACTTTTTTTTCCCTTTTTTCACTGTTTGGTACTCGGATTCTTCATATTTAATACGCTTCTAGATCAACCGTCGGTTATAGCGAAAAGCGTCGGTTATATGTTGAGCCCCGTACTCGAGGGGAAATTGGTGAGAGTTTTGACAGTTGGGAAGAGATTTGCCATTCATATTTGTGTTATTTGAGTGGATGTCTTTGTTTTTCTATTTTCAAATCACCAATGTGTTACTTGATACTTTGTTCCTAAATATTAACGTAGAGGGTTACGTTGTTCATTAACACATTAACGCAAGTGTATTTACGGATGACTGCTTTCATTCAAATATGTTTTCAAACTTGAGAAAATTACAGTACCGTAAAGCCAACATAAATCTTGGCTTGGTGAAGTTACACAAGAACACTAGCGTGTTTCTGCGAAATTTTGTTTTCTCGTCAGATCAAGATTATTATCATGAAATTCAAATTTATGAAAATTATTTCTTTCTTTAATAATTCGGCATACAACCTTCTAACCAGCCAATAAATTTACTGATTTTGGAAGCTAATCGAGCGGGGGATCATTCGCCGCCGAAAAGGAAAGAAACAGCGACATTGCTGTGGTTCTCCCAAGAAGCTCACCTCCAAAGCTTAAATAAATGAAAGCAAAAATTTCACGGCTACTGTAGAATAGGGGACCATGTACAGAACAGACTTTCAATATAACTTAGATGCAGTAAGTTAGAGCATCTTTAAAATCTTTTGCACATTTTCATTATGTTTAATAATATCGTTAATTTACCCGACCTCGACCGTGTATAACATTACGCATTTCTTCTATACCCTTCTGCCTTCTAAGCCTATCGGAACGCCTTTTTAGGGGCAACAGATGTGGAAAGGCAAATAATGAGTTACGGGAGTATATTACATATTTCTGCGTTACACGTATATTGTGAAGTAAGATGGCAAAATCATATGCAGTTACCGCCAAAAATTTGCGGAGCGCCCTCCCTTCCTCGTCGCTCATTTCAGATGCAAAACAGGTATGAAAGATGACCACATTGCATGAGATGATAGTGCTCTTCAAAACTACAACTCACATATTACGCTTTCTGAAAACATGGATTCTAAAAAATTCAGAAATATTCCACCAAGAAAGTCCAAAAATGGCCCCGTCACAAAGTCGCAAACAACAATTCTTTGAACGCAAAAGTTTCCTTTCGGGTTCTTTTTCGAATCGAAAACACAAATAGTTCAAAAAAGCACACTATTATACAGAGCTCATCAAGGGCTATAACCTGATTAACACTACTTCCTGGAGAACAAGCTAGGATTTTTTTTTGCCTTTTTAGAAACTAACTTCCAATTCCGTTTTCCAAGCCAAGTTTATTTACCTAAAAACTGATTCAAAACATTCTAACAAAATTTTCCAGGTGAAGTGGATGTTCTTTACCATTCTCTATGCATCAGACGTGTGCTATTGAGGTTCTCTGCTAAAAAGGCTTTGGAAGTGCGTGCACAGGATCTCATTTTTGCATTTGTCTCCTTTTGTCTTCAATGATAATCTGAACGTACCAGCATCAACAGAAACAAAATTTCTTGCAAAAATACAGCTACAGTTTACTGGTACGGGCAGCGAGTTTATTCTAATCAAGATAACTTATGATAAAATGTTGGGAACAGATGAGGTGTTCACAATAAACGCAGCGTTGTTTTACTCATTACAGAATCTTCGAAATTACGCTGGTTTTGTCAGACATGTGAAAGCTTGTTCTGTTATTAAGTCTGAAGCTCTAGTGTACTAATTGTATTAATGTGTACGAAGTGATAGTGTTCTTTTTTGGATCACCGCACAGGTTTTTGGTGATCATACAACATAATATTCGAAACAAACTATTGTAGCTGTATCGCAATACATTTTGTTTGTGGTGATGCTAGGACGTTCAGCATATCAAAATGATGCCGAAAAAAAGGATTTGGACCTAGACCTCAAAGACTATGAGCCGAATTACTTGTCACTGCACTACGATGTGCTAGAGATGCTGAGCACGTATGTTTTTGACCACCAATTTTACGAAATTCAGCGCCTTATATCTTGACCCAGAAAACCGATGGCGAATGAGGAATTCTGTTTTGTAAGTTGCATATCAGAACCTACAAATCTATGCACATTTCGTTAAAACAGGGCCACTTCGAGTCGAAATCCCTTGTAAGTTGAAAACAGCCTTACAGAAGTCTATATGGAGAAGAGATTAATTGCACCAAACTTCGGGTGCAATTTACTTTAAATATTCAGTACCGTGATTTATCTCAAGTTGAAAGTCAAAATTGTTCACATTCAAGAAATGACAAGGAATTCTATACGGTTCCCTTGTCAGATTTACAGTACATACGAATTACCCACTGCTTTTTATCAGTTTGTCATCAACGGTAGCTTCCAGCAGAATGTCCTTTTAGCAAAATGGTGTCATAGAAGATTTTCAGAACTTCCTAAAATATGATAAAAAAATGAAGAGATATGAAAGAAACTTGTTTGAATGAGACTTAAGTCAATTGCTTCTAATCGTCTTTGTCAGGAATCCGTCTCTAATATGAAATCAGCGATGTTTAAACCCGGAAATAATGAAGCTTTCAGATTGTATATATAATTTTTTGGGTGCTCGTCTCAAAGTAAGTTTGTCTTAGAAAATATCGCCGTAATTCTAGGGTTATGGAGAGTTAGTGCTATTGGAACTAGATTAAAGTTAGTCTTACAATATTATACTGAAGTTTATCAAAGGCCAACTAGACCAAGGAGTTATCTATTAGTATTGCCAGACGAGGCTTCATTTTGCTTTCTTTGAGTGCGATCAGGTAAGCGAATACATTTTAGGCTTGGCTTTTTGATTATAAACATGGGCAAGATGATTATTTGAACTAAGCAGTACAAGGATAGTTACAAACAAAGATTCGCTCTTAAAAGTTTGTGGACCCAATCAGGGCCCGGCAGGAGGTGGCATTTCAGAATTTTGAAAACGATATCCCCTTTGAAGCCAAAATTTCCTACGACTTCCCCTTTGACCCTATTTTTGACCCCCGTAGTCCCTGACAAACATATACACAAATAATAAGATGGGCGGCCTCAGCGCTTATTATATTAGGTTGTCAAGAAAATAATGTCGTTTTTTATTTGCTTGCTTTAACAAAGCAACCAGATTCAACCCAACAAAGGATAATGGGTACTGTTCGATAGAGCAAAGCAAGCTCTACAAGATGGCACTCATGTCTTTGCGCCAATCTCGATCCACGGAAAGTTCGAATTCAAAAGCTGAAGATTTCCAAATGCCCAAAAAATCGAAAAAAATCAGATCTTTGTCCAAATATTTTCAACGGACCTCCCACTTGCACACGTTGATGCTTTCGATATCTGATATCCATATGTGCAGTTGCTGTTCTTTTTCCTTGACTAGAAACTGGGAAAACGAAAATTCTCGTAATATTTTCAAAGCAATGTTGAACTGTTCTTGCATATGTGATTCTGTAGTAGAAGCCTAGATAAGCATAACTGTAGATTTTCAGCTCATTCCGAGCAGTAGTTTTCGAGAAATATCGAAATCAGCTTTCTTCTTTTCAGTTTCAGTGCTAAAAGCGACATTTCTCGAAAACTACCGCTCGGAATAGGCTGAAAATCTACAGTTATACTTGCCCAGGCTTGTAGTATAGAATCACATATGCAGGAACGGCTCAGCATTACTTTAAATAAAACACGAAGATTTTCGTTTTCTCAGTTTTTAGTCAAGGAAAAAGTACACCAACTGCACATACGGATATCAGATATCAAAAGCATTAACGTGTGCGAGCGGGAGGTCCGTAGAAAATATTTGGACGAAGATCTGATTTTTTTTCGAGTTTTTGGGCATTCGGAAATCTTCAGATTTTGAGTTCGAACTTTCCGTGGATCGAGCTTGGCGCAAAACCATTAACGTTATATTGTAGAGCTTGCTTTGCTCTATCGAACTATGCCCACTACCCTTTGTTGGGTTGAGTCTGGTTGCTTTGTTAAAGCAAGCAAATAAAAAACGACATTGTTTTCTTGACAACCTAATACAATAACCGAGTAGTACTACCTGGCTTTCCTGGTCCAGCCCGGGTCATCAAGGTTTCAGATCAATGGGTTCATCCGCAAAGGAATCTATAAAAAACATAGGGTCAAGATTCGCACGAACTTTGACGTTTATATATCTAAGATACTACTCATTTGTTAGTCAGCTGCGAAACTTTACAATTTACAATGACCGATTGCGATTGAAGCGCGCTTTCCGAGGCCATTAATAGCGCTGTGAACCCTATTTGGGGCTGTATCGAAGCGGTGCCTTGGTGGTTTTGAAAGCGGATTTGAACATATAGTAATACTCTCGACCTAGTCCACATTTATGTAAAGAAATCCGGGAAATTATGTGAAGGCAAGCAGGAAGCCACCCCAGGTGGCTCCCAGGTGGCGCGGGAGCCACCTAATTTCAAAAAACACTTACCATTTTTCAAATTCACATAAGTTTCTCATAATTCTTCATACTTTTTTTGTGCTCATGTCCTCCAACTACACAGCAAATTTGGTACCATATCATTACTTGTGCATTGAAAACGAGCCTATTTTGTTATTTTCCTCTTAGAAGAATTGCGATTTGAATTCCCGCCTGCGGGCAGGCTACCCAATCTCCGCCAATCTGCGAAATGTACAAGAAAACACTAAGAAAACATAGAAACGTTGCCGGTCTAACGATAAAGTTTACTTCAGCAAACATGGCAAAAACTCTTTTTCAAAAAGGTAGATACAAAAAGACGTGCTTTTTTTAAATCTTGGTTTGCCTGATGCTGTGCTCAGCACGTACTTAATTTTTAGTCCAAATTTAAGCTAAATCCATAACAAGTGATATTTGCTTCTATTACATAATGTAGCAGCCTAACAGAAGTTGAAGAGTCTGGTAGAACAGTGATCTTTACATAAAGCTTACAATACTGTTCACGTATTTGCGGAGAAATAAACAAAGTACAAACTACCTTCCATAACATTTTCATTTTGAGTTAGCTGTGAGATTGCATTACAGAGATGTTCATAAATAAGAAAATGAACTGCTATTAGTGCTCGACGTGTCAGCGCTTGAAGGCACTGTCTCGGCAGAAGTTCATCTTCCATTTTCACCTTTTCCGAGCCTTTTCACAATGAGGAATCCATATCTGGGCTTTCAGCGCATAAAATGGTGCAAATGCGTTTTTTTTTCAATGATTTTCAGGCCTGCAATCAGTGGAAAATACGTATGAGTGGGCGGTGTTCGGAACGAAAAAGGAGGGCCGCGAAAGAGGCTAATTATAATTTCGTACAACTGAGACTGTTGAGCTTCAAAAACGCTTAATTGTCATTAACCTAAGGCTTACAATTACATATGGCATACATAATGTTGCAGCTGGTAACATGAAATCTGTGCACTATAGCAAAAACTTTAAGTGATGTATTTATACCGATAGCAGTTGCATTTTTACGAGGGAATAGCATTACCAACGCTGATTTCTTGTTTTTCTGCCCAACGATATATAGCCGGTTCCCTGTACCACTTATAGCATGGGTTTTAGTGACGTAAAAGCTATATTCTTTGCTTAAGGCTGCGTTCAGACCGATTTCGAAATCCGCGAACAGTCCCAACACATCGCTTGAAATGAGCGCTGTGTTGAAACTGTTCCCGGATTTCGAAATCAGTCTGAACGCAGCCTAAGCGTCAAAGGACTCATTTTCCGATCGAAACCTTGCTTTCCTTCTTTACTTTTGCTCCGATCCTAGCTGCTGTGGTTCCTGCGGTGGATTTTTCTTCCTCCCTGGCGTCATAGGTTTGCAGCCTCAAACCTGCTTTTGACAAAATATATAATAAATGAGCTTCACCGCCTTTGTCAATATGATTGTAGGACAAGCATGAAGTTTTGTTTCCTAAATACAAGTAAACAAATCAATAACTTGGTAGCCCGCAGATTTGTTTGGAAAGTGGCTTATAATCTCCGCTGGGATCGAAAAGGTATGTATGGAAAGTTTCAGTTGAATTGCCCACCATATAAAAACATATATCATATATATCGTCGTCTCCCCGGTGTACGTTGGGCGGAGCATTTGCGGATATTTGAACACGTTGGTAACTTGTTAAACCTCTACTGCAAAGTATGGTTCTTTGTACTCTTTAAACTGCCACGCATATATGCTGTTGTCATACATGGCGGAGTTGGTAGCGAGAGATTACAAAGAACAGTGCTTTGCAGTAGAGGGTTAACAAGTTTACCAACGTGTCCAAATGTCCGCAAAAGCTCCGCCCAACGTACACCGGGGAGACGACCATAACATATAACATGTAAAAACTAACATATTATAGGCAAACTTACAAAATGAATTTTATATCCATAAATAGAGATCTTATTGCGCTACCTTGAATGCCGTTACACAGCACGAATGAACCGTTCAGTAACGGTGGTTTTTATTACTGAATAAACACTAGAAACAAGTTTCATAAGTTTTCCTCAAAATTGGTTTTGCATGCAACAAAAATGAATTTGTATGCAACGGTTCAGGTAGCGTCTCATGTATAAATATCACTGCTGACGCTCCGTTCGTCTTATGCAAGATTCAGAGTTGTGATTAGTATTGTTTTATTATCTTGTAGATTTCTTGTAAATAATTTGACTGAAAATTCTAATTAAGTTGTAATGATAATTGTTCTGAACTTGTGTTATTTAGTTCCAATCTTTTCTTCTTGGAGAATTAACAAAGCAACCTCATTAGGTGTAGTGTCCCTTTGAAGTTTTGCATAAAAGCTCACAAAGCTTGGTGACTTGTATAAATATGCTGTCATAGATTTTCGTCACCATAGATGCCATCAGTGTTCGTTCTGTCTCTTTTCACCGGTTTTCATTCGTTTAATGTTTGCTTTCAAAATTCAAGCTGCTTGCGTCCCTAAAAAGCGCAGATAGTACAAGTGACAATTCCCTTCTTTCGAAAGACGCTTTTGAAATTTGCAAAAACCCTTTGATTTCTGTTCTCATTACTTTAATCAAAAGTCACATCAATTGTTTTGTCTGGTGTAGAAAAGGCAAGTGCTAGATTTGGGGCAGAGATAAGAGCTGATCAAGAGACGAGTAGTTGGTGCCGATATTGCTTTTTAACTTGGCTTCTACCACATTTGTGGTTCATAGTGCTTCTCACCTTATCAAAAACAACACCCTTACTATAGCATCCATTTCAGACGGTATATGTTGCCCTCGGCTGTTGAAAATTCACGACCTTTCTACTAAAGTTATTTTATTAGAATTAGAATATTGAAACAGTATCAGAACAGTTTTTGGTGTCTGTACAAGGTAAGAAACTTTTGAGCAAGATTTTGTAGAGTGCGTTCCTGCTTGGCAGGATGTCGTAAATGCTAAAATTAGACTGTGCGTTGTCTGTACGAGCAAGGACGAGATGAAAATAGCAATTTCAATTCCTGTGACATAGCCGTGTCATTTTGAAATGGTGCAGTTTTTCGACTTTGTAGGTGTAAAATCCTTGTATAATAGAAGTGTGCCATAGGCAACGGTACGTCTCTCCTCCCGTTCTTACTAATAGAAAAAGATACTTGGTCGAAGCTATATATTAGGTTGATGCATAATTCTTGCACCAAAATTTTAAAAATTCTGTTAGTTCATCCAGCTGCGATGAAATCTTTTAATTCGATACATAGTAGAGAGAGCATATTTTGCGCTTTCTGATGGTGCTCGAGCCAAAAGTCCCTGAAGGCATATGGCAACGATACAAGGTGAATAAGAGAAATACCCAAAAAGTGATTTTTCGATTTTTAGTCACTAAAATTGCTAAAACGTCTACTAGAATTTAAATTTATTTTTGGTCTAAGTTTTATGGCATGCTCTTTTTAACTAAGAGAAGTTGGTAGTGATTGGATGTCTCTGCGAATATTTACGAATTTCGATTTTTTTGAAACGATTTATCAATTTGTTTCAAATTGATATTCTAAAATGTACTATAAATTACTACTTCTGATATACATAACATAGAGCAGAACATGTAAGTTGAATAGTTTGTTTAAGCATTTTCAAAATAATTTTTTGTATTTTTTTGGTGCAAGAATTATGCATCAACCTAATATAACTACTAGCTGCAGTCTCCGATCCCGCCCGGGACGAGGATTCAAAATGGCTCGTCTGCTTCAAGATGTTTGCTTACGATTTCTCCACTTCCTTCATATCATATTTTCTCTTCCTCTCCTGCTTCAGCTCCAGGTCAATTCCAGCACATGTGTAGTATCCGTGGTGAATTTGTCCTTCTTGACCGGCTCGCTCCGTGACACCGCCTCCTCCTCTCCGCAAAATGTAAATGATCTCTACCGCCCCTTACTACTTTGTTTGGAGAAATGGATATAGCTTTCATTTCCCTAAATGTTAGTAAACAACAAATGATAGAAAAACCCAGCGAAAAGTCGCGAAAAGCAGCCTATCTTTTGCGCCTTGTTTCATTTGTAGGGAAATTTCAGCCTCTTCCCAAAATGCCACTTTTTTGGGTTTTTTATTGTAAAACTTGGTATTTCTCGATTATAAGAGCACATACAGGGGTAAGGTTTTGCAATTATACTTAGTAATAATAATAATAATTATAATTAGTAAGGCTTCAATATACAATGACATATCTGGGGGGGGGGGGCTGAGGGCGGAGTTTGCCATTTTTGGACAATTTTTGTTCATCGCTTTCTATGCTTGGAAAAAATTCAAGGCATATTTGTGTACTACTATATGCCTACTGTATAATGACTAATTCGGAGGTCTGTAGGATTCTTTGTCGCAGAAATCCAATTTTCAGGTGAAAAATTTTTTTTCGATTTTGGCTTCAAACTTTACGCGGAGGGCGACTTAGGCGGATTCTTGGCGGTCATTTTGTAGAGCTTGATCTACTCTATCGAACGATACCCTAAATATACTAGGAAAACAGAAACAACTTGAGTTATTCAAAAAAGGAGTTTACTTTTGGGATAACCCAATATATAAGGTGCGGAAAAAGTACTGTTCCTGCAACTTGGCACCTGAAATACCCCAAACATGAAGCAACTGTAGTTTTTTGATTCCCACATGTAGGCGAAATCCTTCAGATCAGATAAGGATAAGTTTGGTCTGAAACTGTTCCGTTCTTTCCGTTTGAACGAGTGATAATAGCGCGCAAGAACATTGACGATGCGCCGATAGCATATAAGCGCGATTTTGGACCGTAACTATACCACCAGCATCGATATAAGGTTCAAATTGTGCTGGTATGTAGCGCATGACCTCTTCTCCACTATTCTGTACCCATTATAGACGAATTATAGATTGGTGACTCTTGTTTTGGCCAAATAAAGAAGATTACACGATTGACAGGCGAAATTTGTGGGGAAAATCGCAGTATTTCTCAATTTCATGAGTGCGCGCTGACGTAACCTACAATTCAAAATCTTAGTAATCTGAAACGAAAATCGCTCATATGCTTTGTAATGGTAGCAGTAGTAATAATCGAGTGTTGAAACATCAGTATTCTGTGAGTTTTGCAGTGTTTGATGCAATAACAGGTTATGCGATTTTTCCACAACACAAGACTTTTAGAAAATTATTTAGCAAAAATCTGAAAACGCAGCTGAAAAAAAAATGCGTACGTTGACAGAAGGTTTGCTCTATCTGGTGGTTATTGAAAATCCTCCGAAAGTTTCGTACAAGAAGTTTGAAAATTAGTGAAATTTGGACATGGTAAAAACAAATGGTTGCAATTTTCAGCGAATATCTCATCACTCTCTCATAGAAACACAATGGGAGTTTAGTAGCTGGAGAAGAAATTTTGCATCGGATACATTTTGAAGTGTTCGTTTATTTTCATTCTAGCGTGATTGTCGATGGATTAAAAAAACTGACAAAACTTTTGCACCGACCTAATATCAATGTGCAAGCCATGGAATCTAGATCAATAGGTGACCAAAGGTCAACTGATTCTTGAATGGTCAGTCCGCCGTGGTTTCACCTGAGCATTCGAAAAGATTTTTGCATAGAGATGTACGGTAATTAGTGTCCTTATGGCGGCCACCGAGCCAAGAGACTTCTGCGAAAAGTTCCATCCACATGAAATCACCGATCTCACATAAAAAGCTTTTGGAATGAGTAGTTGTTTACATTTCATTCGTAACAGTCGGCATTGCGCGGTGAGTTTCAAGGCCGTTAGGCATTAGATTGGTAGCAAAAAATTGTACCTATACCGCAAACATCTTGAACAATAGTGGTAAGAAATGCTTGGAAAACAATTAAAATTTAACTTAATAACGCTGGTTTTCACTAAAGCTGTTGAATACAATCTTGATTAGCGATAATTGTTCTGACTAATTCAACGCTTGGCCGAGAAATGAAGAACGTTTTTAAAAATAAATCGAAAAGGGAAGGTCTCTTCCATAGGCCTGATTGCGAGCTATCTTGCACTGCTAAAGTAATCGATTTTGTTAGCAGCTTTTGAAAAGTTGAACTCACTGGTATACATGCAGAGACGTCTGGATAGCACTGATGTTAGTTGCAACAACCACTTTTTGCCCGAAATGTCTCTACCCCCAATTCGTCAATTGTTTGTCATTGAATTAATTGAAAAAATCAAAATGTCGACGAATTACCCTAACCTTTTGCGCCGAAACGAATAAAGAACAACAGTTACCAACACAGTAAATTGAAAGAAATCAGGTCCTAACCGTGTATCATGCCAGGTTCCAAGAATAGCGCCACATCAGAAACCGCTTTTCTCTTGGAAGAGTGATGGAAGGACATTGTTCATTAGTAGAAGGTTTGATACGAAATTCTAGCTATCTTACAACTAATTTTTTATGTTTGCGCAATTCAGAGAACCCTCAGCAAAGCAGGCTTTCCAAATCTATACTGCTCAAGCTGTTATTTCTCATAATAATGTGGAATGTTTACTCAATGTGGAATGTTTACTTAGACAGCTACAATGTCGCAGATACACCGAAGGTTGCAGTTCAGGTTGGTTTGCAATGTTATTTGAGATGAATATTGTATAGAAACTCATTGCAATTTGTGTTTTGGGCACCTTTAATAGTCACGTGGACGAATGATACATATGTTATGCCGCTTTTTCGTAAATTGACAAAGGGATGTGAATATCGATGTAAACTTATTGACAAAGCAAAACACAAAATCTAGTAAGATTTTATTCTACACTTCTGATGTATGACAACATATTTACACATTTCAGCAATCGTTCTGCTTCTGCTTATATAATCCATGCACCGAGTGTCAAACTTCATGAATTGCCAGCGCCAAGTTCACAGTATCTGAATGTATTCTTCGCGTTCGATTCGCCAGCTTTTATGGCCGGAAAAAATGTAGACATCTCGGTAAGAGGTTTTTGAAGCTTTGGTCTTCAAAATCAAAGCAGATAGTTTCTCTAGAAATTATTCTAAAGACTCAAAGCGATCTGCCATACGCACGAGCTGCGATAATCAATATAACGAAATTTAAAGTCAACTTCGAATAATCATAAAGGAAAGACTTTTACTCAGACAATCGATACATAGAGTATCATGATAAAACAAAACTTTTACTTGAAAAAGTCATCCGGGGCGAATCCCCAGATGTTATAATCGTAACTAAACCGGAATAAATGTGGATGAAGCAAATATGTGATTTTGATCTTTCTTCTCTGCTCGTCTGCGTCTGCATTTGGCTCTGGTACACTTCTCTTCGTTGTTTTGAACCCAATTCTAGTTGACTGTATGGCCAAGCTAACAAGCTCCCAAAACCTGTTTATGTTTGAATGATAATCTGTCAAAGACAGCGATTTTAAAAATCTCTTTTTTATTTTCTAGTTCATCTTTTTACGTTCTTAGTGTATTCGATAGATCCTGTTTTTGTCTATAGTGTGGACAACGATTTAAAGCCCACTTCTTCGATTAGGCCGATTTTTTGTGAAAAATCGGCCTGAAAATTAAGGTATTTTTTGCCTTGTCCTCTTTCAGTGATTTCGCGACAGTTTTTCCTTCAAATTTGAGCTACTCTTGCTTGAAATAATAAGCGCAAGGATTTAGACAAAGAGAAACAGCAATGACAATGCGGGGATACAAACTTAAAAAACGCATCAAAAACTAGATTGGCGTGTGTGCATTACTTAATAGAAACAAAAGTTCGCGTTTTCATAGCTAATTCTTTTCTTGTTCATCTTTTTGATAATCGCCTTTATCAAAACATGGTTGCTTCCGAACAAATCACAAGAAGAAGTTGCTTTTCGTGGTTTTTCTTCATATTGCAAATTGCCTGGTTTCTGGAACGAAGACCTGCAGTTCAAAATGCCGCCGAATGAGAGATTTTAAATTTATTGCAATCTTTCTATCCGGGTTCAAAACTTTCATTAGCTTTTGCTGTTTGTTTTGCATGCTTTTTTCTCTCATCTTCCATAAACAACCTTTGCTTTTTATGGAGGGGGAGGGGGAATTTCCACACAACACTTTTGAGACCTTATCTCCAAACTATTGAAGGTGTGCTTTAACTTAGAGAGACCACTCATGTGAGTTGGTATTGTGAATAAAAAGTGCTGATCACAAAGCTGCAACATAATTTGCACAATGCTTCTCTAGTTCCCAATTTGACCTTCAAAGCAGCGTGTGTTTTCTGAGCACTGCACAGCTGTTGATTAGGGCAGTGTGAGTGCGGTCGCTTACTGCATAGAGTGTCAAAAGGCCCTAATCAGAGTGAAGCGTGAGTTGTGCCATGCCACACCTGGGGGTCGTATTAAGGGGTCAGGGAGGGGGAAGGTCGTTATCAAGGTGATTGTGATGTAGCGGTAACAGTTATTTGTTAACAACGTCAAGCAGCCTCATCATGCAAATTGTAGCACGTTGATTTCTTGGCCCACCATCGTATAGGTACAGTAAACATAATAAAAGTACGAGAGCATTGTTTTCGTAACTAGTACGTCAAATAACCCCTGTGGGACAAGTTTCAACAAATTTTGAGGTTTCCAGATATTGGGCCACCCAAGTGAGATGGTTATTTTCAAACATGTAACTTTTTTTGCAGAAGTAAGTTAACTACTTCTTTTTGCACTTAATACAAAGAACTACTGTTTATTTGCTCACAGCAGGAATTCTACTTCGAAGAACCTCCAAATTAAGGAATCTTTGTTTTCTTTTCGTTTTCAATATCTCAGATTAGAGGAGACCAATCAGGCTCAAATCACTTTAGTGTAGATTACGAGGCTTAGACTATCGGATCTATACATTTTTGTCGCTTTTCCTCGCAATCCGCATAGTAGCGCAGGCTTACCTCTGCCAAAACCCAATATTTTCGCAGTATTTTCCATTTGCATAGGTAAGGGTATATTTTGATCATATTTTTCCTGAAAGGAACTTTCTAAATGAAATCCTTGTTAAGAAGAAGGTTAAGCAGTAGCAGCAAAATAAAAGAAAAACGCAGGTATTTGAATGTTTTGAAGGTAAGTTAATGTGGTGTGGCCATCCCCTGAAAAAGGTGTGGCAGCCACAGCTTTTCTAGGGTTGTGCCACACCCCTAACTTACCTTTAAGGATAGAACTGAGAAACAAATTATATGAGGTTCGATGCCAAAATCTTGTGGTTGTGGAAGTGACTAAAGCTGATTTTGTCTTCTTTCGTTTGAGTAACAGTTGCTGGAAGCACAACTACTGTAAACGAAAAATGGGGCAAGCGAGATGGTTTGCTTCTAATTTTGTAGCTTGACAACTGTTTCAAGCAGAATTTACGGTGGGCGAACATGAAGTAGTGCTTTGTTGTGAGTACAAAAAGAGATAGCTAATTTATTTCTGAAAAATAGTAAATTATGCTTGCAATTAGCCGCTTCACTTGGGTAGCCTACAGGGCCCGGCACAGATCGTCTGGAAGCAGGCTGGACTTCGTTTTTGAAACAAACAGCAAAGGAGATATCGTTCCTGACGAATAGGGGCCAAGCACCAAGAATAAGCGCCATTCAGTCGAACGCAAGCTTTTCGGACAGATTATCACACGATTGACATGCTCTACCGTGCATGGCGAAAAGTGCGCGCGATTTGAAAGCAAGGCTTAAATAAACAATTTGCTTGTTTACAGCGCCTACAGAAGCATATGACACCAAAATTGAACTATATGTATAGAAAATTATTTGCGAAACTTTTATGTAAAAAGATTTAAAAACTTATGTGAAGTAATACCTTTTCCAAAATTAGATCGTCTCCAGACGGCCACCAGACGATCTGAGATCGTCTGGAGCATATATTTTCGTCACTTCACATAAGTTTCGGATCTTTTTAGCATGGACGGATTCCCCGGACAAAAATCTATCCCTGAGCATAGAGACATTTTCATATCATTGCCTTTCCTTTGTTTTTTGCCTTCATTTATTCTCGCTTTGTTAAATATCGCGCTCTAATGCCAAGGTCTTGTACATGCGTAGTATTCAGCTCCAATTTGGATTTTCGCTCTTTTCTTACGTCTTTTCTTTCAAACTAGTAATTTTTTCTTGTTTTAATTTTCTTCTAAGCAGGTAGGTCAAAATGGACTTCGAAAACTTCCGTAAGTCAGGGGAGACTTCGTTTTCAGAAACCCTAGAAACCGACTCGTGCCGGGCCCTGGTAGCCTACCCACAGATGTTGTTTGAAATGATAGTTACGGATATGTTACTAGTTATGCTTGGTAGAGCCTTTATGTTTATGGTAGGCAAACGAAAAGCTGAAGAGGGGGAGGGTATCGAGTCAGAAATTAGGGGGGGGGTTGTTTCCGGCGGTTGTGTGCCATACTTCTCGCTTGACTTTGGCCCGAATCAATGCATTTTCTGGCTTCATACCTCTTCTTAAAAAAGCGCTTCACCGGTGAGAAGTGCGATCAGAGTCCCTGAGATAAGCCATTATTGAAATTATTAACATAAAGGCTGCTGCATGACGAAGGCGCGGCGGTACTAACTGAGCGGGCGTGAACGCGACGCGCGCGTATTCGCACCGTTGTAGATCTCGCACCTCATGCGCTCTGCAGCTAATAAAGCCGCGTTCGCGCCCGAAGATATTGCGCCTTCGTCATGCAGCAGCCTATACATCTTAACTTAAATGGCTAGTTAAAAGCGCTTCTGTTAGTAACATGGCAACAATTTTAATGTTGACTGTGTAGCCTTAGTTAACTGATATGCGGAATTGTAATCTATTATATTTTTGGAGCTAACCCCTCGCTCTCTCACAAACTAAAGTTGTCGCTGTATGGAGAAAGGACCAATTTAGAAAAATCACGCATGCTCAAAGCCGGTGAAAAGATTATGTTGTCTAATGAACCAAAGCTTATTGCTACATGACATTGCATTGTTACCATTTGATCTAACAGCGAGAAAAACTTTGTTTTCCGTTGACATTCTACGTATGCAGGATCCAAAATGCTTACATTTTCTTTAGGTTCCACAGTACACCTTCAACGCCACAATGACGTATAATAAAAACTCGGAATATTTCTTCCCGTTTGGTAGTTTTGAGCGACGGTTACCAAGTGATCCTGCAGAGGTCATCATTACTGAGAAACAGGTGCATTTATTATTGCTCAAAACTCTTAAGATGAAGTGTACATCGTGACTCTGACCCTATTCCTTCTAACTTTGCAAAGTTTAACCGACAGGGCTGGGAATTGGCACTGGAGAGGGGAGCGGGTAGTTGGAAATGCTCATTAGGAAAGCAAAACGAAGATGGGGAGTTGGCTCGTAGAAATGAGCACGGGGAACGACTGTACAAAGATAGGAATGATGACCTTCAACACAGTATTTTGACAAAGTTGGGCGGAGTCAGGTTTACCAGGTAGTATAAATTATGTTGGTCCGAAAGTTCTTTCCGTTTTTCAACCTGTCATAAAAACAAGTGAAATGAGGGCAGGCGAATGCTCTAAGCAGCGTCGGACGCACTTTTTCTTTCTCATTCCAACAATCATGTTTTGGGGCCATTTGCTTCGGTGGTTTCTGGGATAACTGCCGAAAATTTAAGCCCTTGTTTTTTATCGTGTCCAACTTTGGCAATTTTTTAAAATCTTCATTTTAAACTTTTGGAAAAGCTTTGATAGCAGTTAGATAGCGCAAACAAAATGCAATGCAATGCAATCTTCTTGCATCTCAGTTAGCTTTTTAGCATTTATAGAATAACTTTCCCAAAAGTCTTCAAGTTTGCGAAGTCGCAAAATACACAAAAGCTTCCAGCGCTAACAAATTGTCGGAATTTGAAACTTGCAAAGATCGATTGTTGCAACACACCAACTACGCAAAGCATGAGAGTGGTTCCCGCCTGAAATATCAAATCTTGCATTTTACAGGTACAACATGAAGCGGGCTCAAAATCAGGAATTATGATAATTTTATCGCCGAAACTCCACGAATTGGGAAGGAAAAAGGCTTAACAGGAAGGGCAGAAAAAAACTGCATCGAACGACACCTTAGTTGCGCTCCGTTTGATGTTCTTTGAGTTTTGGGATGATCAAAAGTGGATTTTGCAAGCATCAGTAATATAATTTTGGAGATTTTGGGGCCAGCTACTGGGGTCAAAGAATTTCACTGCATTGCCCTTTGTTTACGCTATGCAACTGCTATCAAAACTTTTCCAAAAATTTGAAATGAAGATTTTGAGAAATTGCTAAAGTTGAGCATGGTGAAAACCATGGGTTTTGAAATTTCGCAAATATCTTAGAAACCACAGGAAAAAATGGTCCCAAAACATGACTGCTTGAAAGAGAAAGAAAACCTGCGTCACTGCTTAGAGCATTTGCCTGCCCTTATTCCACGTGTTTTTATGACAATTGAAAAAACGGAAAGAACTTTTGGACCGACCTAATATATTAGGTTGATTCATAATTAATGCACGCTTTCTATACTTCAACTTTCAACCGAGATAATTCTTTCTTGAGAAGACATATTCGCTAGCAATAAAATTTACTGTAACTACCAAACCAGTGGCTATAGAACAGATACCTTTGCGTGACTGTATCTATCACAAGAAAGATTTTCTGGCCTAAAGATTGCCTACAACTTTTTTCAGAAACCTTCACTTTGAGAGAGCATAACTTATGTTGAAATGAAGTAGGATAAAGCAGACTTCGCTTTTCGTGTAGTCAAGGGTCTCTTGAGCAGTAATGCCAAGTTTGGATTTAGCGGAAAATTTTCGAAAGAAAATATCGCGAAAAAGTAGAAAGTACTCACTTTTTTCTGGCATGTCGGCGGGTTCAAAAATCGGTCATTTTTGAAATTATTTCATTTATCTCCGCTGGAAAGTGAGAAAACCCTAGCGCTTTTCTACCATCAAATAAGCTAGGTCTACCCTTGCTGGATAGTGCAAAAGACCTGCAATCGCCTCTAGCTTCAAAGTTTTATATGGCACGGAAGAGCCGCAACGATCATTCAAGTTCGCAGTTGAATTTCTCGGCTCAGAATTCATGGAGAATTTTGTTCAAATAGCATCTTGTAGCACAAAGTTTTCTGATCCTTATGCATATTTTCTGAAATTAATCCGGCCATTCCTAATGGATTTAGGTCAAAAAGTGAAAAGCAAAAATTTTGGGATTTAGTCTCTTTTGTTTGAAGGCTCAGAACTTTGGAATGAACGGAGATTTAGAAAGCGATGGGATGCATAAGAAACTTTGAGGAAATTGATTACACATCAAATACCAGCTTCTGGAAGAAAAGGTGAGAAAAACGCGCATTAACTATGAATCAACCTAATATGAAACTCAAAATGTGTATTGTGTTGTAATTACAGCAAATTTCTGACAAGGAGAAGGATACTTGGTAAACGTGACCATCCGTATAATGACTTGTATATTGAAAAAAAATGCGCCTTTCTGTGGTGGTTCGAATACTGTCTTCAATATCTGCGAAACGATAACCGGATGGAGTTATGGCTATTTTTCCATGAGTAAATTGCGCTACTGCGAAGGGACAAAATCATCAACAAAAATCCCCACACTTTTAAAATGCTGAGTATAATCTAGATAAGTATAATACAACAATATCCCTTTCAAGATTCTCTTCAATAGCTTTAAGCGGTAATCGAGAATAAACTTGGTGATTTCAACTATCCAAAAAAGCGCAAATTTCTTACGAAAAAGGATTCATAGCTTTTATCAGAGGATCGTTGCAGATATCGATCAAAGATTCAAAATCAACCTTTCGAAGTGCATCTTACGGTATACATCGCAATCCAAATGGTCACTGTTACCGAGTATCCTTTCCTTGTGGGTGGGCTGATGAGGCTGAGTTCTCTCTCTTAAAAAAAGCCACAAAAAAGGTCATAGGCTAATTTTTGCGGTGATCCGCCGAATCCTCCTTTCAATCTATTGATCTGTTCACTTACATCAAGCAAAATGAAGGGATACCAAATCATTTTTCCAAATTAGGTATGTTAGGTTGACCCGAAAGTTCGTTCGCACCATTTTCAAAAATTTATAATTTCCCGCTTTTCGACCAGTTTGCGTGATTTTATTTTTATCTAAAAGAACAATTCATTCTCTTCATAGCGGTATCTTAGTGAAATTCTAAATTCTACTGAGCGTACATTGATTACATAGATTTAAGCGGTAGAAGAAAATAACTCAAATTTGAGTTTTCTGTGTAGAGTCATAAAAATTTGGAACTTGCAGTAAAAATCGGAGCATTCGGGATTACAGGTTTCATTATCAGTTCTTTCTGCTTGTGCAAAGTATGTGCTGATTGAGCGTCTCTAAGAAAAGTTATGATTTTCGAGAAAAAGGCCAAAATAGGTCAAATTCGCCCGTTTGTATTGCTTGCTCGAAAATCATAACTTTTCATAGAGCTGCTCAATCAGCACTTTGTAAAGTTGAAGAGAACTGGAAATAGAACCTATAAGACCAACTTTCGCGCAAGTTTCAGACTTTTTATGGCCCTACACAGAAAACTCAAAATTTGAGGATTATTTTATTACCGCTTATATCCATGTAGTTTACGCTCAGTAGAATGCCACCAAAATACCGTTATGAAGAGAATGAATTGCTCTTCCAGATGAAAATGTAGACACGAAACCCGGTTTAGAAGGGTAAAAGTTATGAATTTTTGAAAATGGTGCTGACGAACTTTTGGACCAACCTAATAGTACAAAACCAGTCACGGGCTCGCACTGATCACACTATCTGCATGCCTTACTCATTCCCGCAATAACACTAAAACTCATTGTGCTATGCAACCTATCAAGAATGATTAGTGAAGAACTACTCATTTTTAAAGCTTTTTCATGTGAGATCGGTAATTTTGCTCGGACGAAACTTCCACCAAAAGAGCAAATGCAAATTTAAATCAGTTTTTGGACTTTTCTTGGCTTGATAGTCACCTTGAGAACGATAATCACCGTGAGCTACATCTCTGTGCAAAAACTCTTCACAAATGATCAGGTGAAATTTTGGCAAATTGGATATTTACACAGTCAATTCTTTTTGGCGCCGTTTCCATAGCTTACGGTTTGCACATTTACTTATCAAGTATATCCAAGACTTTGCAAAAAGTGGTGCTACAAGCTCAATTTTGCTGGTCAGAAACTAATTGGATCCATTTGATGCCGAATTTTTGAGAAATCCACTCAACGGATTCGCTCCGCTTTTGCATGGTGTACTTGGAGTACTTTCATGCTGCTAGCATGCGCCATGCAAATTTTAGGCTTGGGACGTTGGCTGGAACTTGTTCTACGAAATTTTGTAACGGACAGACAGACCCATGCAAAAAGACGTAAATAACCTAGCCCGTTATTATAAGTTATTATAACGGTTTTAAATTTTATGTTTCTGCAAGCAAAGCCAATTAAAAGAATTGTACCGTAGGGAGATTGCGTCAACGTCTAGAAAAAGATGTATGGAAAACCCTGAAGGGGAATTGAAAAATGAAAGTCACTATATGCATAGTTCTTAAAGCTTGAATTGAAATTAAAATGAAGAGTTGGCTTCAACTTACAAGGAAATCTACCTAACTTAGTTCGGCCTTCTGACAAGGACACATATATTCTAAATCGGCTCCAAACGCTAATTCCAAATATGTTATTCTTAGCTGCCGCGCACCATTCCGAAGCAAGTTATGGGCTCTTTCCTGTGCAAAACTGGCGTATTCATTGACTCACTGGCATCACAGATCATTATCTAAGTGCCAATACATGTCTTGAGAGCTTCTTTTTTGTGAGAAAAGATTGCCTCTGTGTTATTTCGATTTTCAGCACCTTTTTCTTGCAGATGTTTATCTACAGGCAGTCTTACCTCGTTCAGTAGTGGCATTTTAGCGCAGGAAAAAGCCTATAACTCGCTTCGAAATGGTGCGGGAAGCTATAAATAGCACATTCGGAATCAGCGTTCAAAACTGATTCAGAATATATATATGTCTCTTGCCAAAACACCGAGCTAAGTAAGGTACTTTTCCTAAGTAGATTTACAGCATAGAGCAAACTATTAATCTCTCTTCATTACTGCACGATTACATTAGGAACCCACAGCGTATGGCACCATAGCGAAAAGGCCGTTTGAAAAATTTCAAAAAAAAAGAAGAATTGTGTAACGAGTTTTTCATGCATGCAAATGGCTTTACCAAATTCTTGGCTAACCTTACATCAGAAATCTTTTGTCACGGTATAACTGGTATAAGTTATGAGAAAAGCGTTTCCGTGAATCGCGCGCTGCAATTTAAAATTAACGACTACGATTACTGTAGGAGCTTAACGATTACGACTACTGTAGGAGCTTTCAGCTCCTTCAGTCCTCTATTAGAAATAAGATAAGACTTTCGAAGACGCAGAATCTTCCTCAAAGTCCCCACAGTAATCTTACAGTAATAAAGAGAAAACGGTAATTCGCTCTTTATTGTAAATCTAAGTCAAAGCCAGCTCTACGAAACAGCACCTAGAGCTTGTCGAAAAACTTTATGACAAAGGCACATTTTTTGAGACACCCTGTAGTGACATACCCAGGAATTCCGTTGGGGGGAGGGGTTGAAACGTCCGAGTTATCGTCCATTCCCCACAGTATAGCGGGCGGAGAATGCCGACTTTTGCCAGCGTATTCGCGTGGCAGTTTTTGTAGCGAGACAGTACAAAAACCTATGCTTCAAAATGGAAGTTTAGCAAATTTTACAACGTGTTTGAATGTCTGCAGGGCCACGCCCACTATACGCAAGGAAATCGCCCATATAGAGATGTGCCAATGATTTGTTTATACTTGAATATAATTAAAACAATTTTTAAAATTAAAAAGCCCTGTAAAAAATTTTTTTCGGGGCGTGGCTGACGCTACGCTCTCTTTTTTTGAATTTCAGGAGTCACGGGTTCGAAAAAATCTAAAGAAGCACCCCAATTTTTTTCGGAGTGCGTGGCTAACGTTACGCACCTAAGTTTGAAAAATTTTTTTGCCCCCCTCAGTCCGAAATCTTGGGACCGCCACTGATGTATATATCCCGGGTGCCACGAAAAATGTTAACACTGTTTGATCGTCAATAACTCCCTTTTTTCATGTCTTTCGCCAAGCTTGAGATACCATTATGTAGAGCGAGGCTCAACAAAGATTTACAGTATGGAGCGAATCATCAATTGCTCTCCGTTACTATAGGATTACAATAGGAAATTCGACAAGATTTTAGGCCGTTGGAGGCCATATTCTGCCTTGGAAGAAAACCCAGACAAAAAAATCTTTTATTAGGTTGTCCCGAAATTTTGTCGGTTTTTTCAAACGATTGTAAAACCACGTACAATAAAGATCTGAGTGAGTTTCAACATGCATTCGATGCAGCTTTTCTTTCTCTTTCTTACGGATACATTTTCATACCACAATCTTGTGTGCTTTTTTTTGATAATTGCCAAAATTCTCCACCTGTCAATTTTACCTGCTCAAAGTTAGGCTAATTTTTAAGAGATTCATTACAAAGTCTCGAAATGCATTAAGTATGGATCAAATAGAGCAACTCTCGGACTACAAGCTGGTACTTTTAATTCCTTCTAATCTGCTCATTTTAGCATTAAAAATACTTCTCCGGAGGTCTCGATTATTGGCAAAGTCATGAAACACGCAACTGCATAAAACACACGAAAACTTTTGAAGTTCCTGCGTACTGAAACTTAATTCTCAACATCATTTATGCAACATAACAACTTTGATTCGCTTCGAAAAAGCAGTTTTTTTTTTGGAATTTTTGGTACTTTTACGTGTTAAACTTATTCAAAAAGCCGCGGTTCCCAACAAATGAATAATTATAACGGACTTGGTAAGCGCGGTTCATGTGATCTAAAATGGATACCATGTAGCCAAAGGTTTGCTCTACATAACAGTTACCAACGCCCTTTGAAGACATCAGAATAAACAAATCTGAAATTTAAGAAAGATTTGGCGTTACTGCTGAGCTGCTCAAAAAGCCATGACGGTAACATTGCAAAGGCAAGGTAGATCAAAAAGCAAATGTAACTGTAAGAAAGAAGATAAAAATCTGAACCAAATGGTGCTTAAGCGTCAATGAGTTGGTTTTCTGTGGATTCTAGTGAGCGATGAAAGAAACCGACAAAACTTTCGGGACAACTTAATACTATGGTCATGGAATCAGCTGATTTTGAATTTTGAAACTTCCATTTTACTGTGGTGCTTCTTTTTGAAGTTATCTTAGGTAAACCGTAATAACTGAATTCCAAGTAATTGCCAGAAATGTGATTACGCCGTCAAAAAGCTAAAAACACTCGTAAAAAGTTGTGTAGTGGAATCAGCGTGCAAGAGAACCTCAGTGACTCCTGCCAGGGCCCGGCGGGGGTGGCGCTTTCACAAGCTGGATATCGTTTTTGACCCGAAAAAGCAAAAGGGAAGTCGTATTTTGGCACATATCATTCTTTATTCATCATTCCTTGTTGATGCTACTGTCCTATGAACTTAGATTCCAGCAATGTGAAGATTCTGTGCTCCGATCGCTAGCCTGCCCGCAGGCGGGAATTCAAATCGCAATTCTTGTAAGAGGAAAGTAACAAAATAGGCTCGTTTTCAATGCACAAGTAACGATATGGCACCAAATTTGCTGTGTAGTTGGAGGACCATGAGCACAAAAAAAGTATGAAGAATTATGAGAAACTTATGTGAATATGAAAAATAGTAAGTGTTTTTCGAAATTAGGTGGCTCCCGCGCCACCTGGGAGCCACCTGGGGTGGCTCCCTGCTTGCCTTCACATAATTTCCCGGATTTCTTTACATAAATGTGGACTAGGTCGAGAGTATTACTATATGTTCAAATCCGCTTCCAAAACCACCAAGGCACCGCTTCGATACAGCCCCAAATAGGGTTCACAGCGCTATGATCGGCCTCGGAAAGCGCGCTCCAATCGCAATCGGTTATTGTAAATTGTAAAGTTTCGCAGCTGATCAATAAATGAGTAGTATCTTCTTATATATAAAGCTGAATGTCTGTTTGTCTGTATGTCTGTCTGTCTGTATGTATGTGTGTACGTATGTTCCGAATAGAAAATTCCATTTCTGAACCGATCCGGACCAAACTTGGCACGCATACACTTCGGGCCCCGGCGGGTGTCATAGGCTACTTTTCGTCATCGATCGATATCGATTTTATCGATTTTTATCGATTTTTTTGCTGAGTTCACCTACGGGGCTGGGAGTTGGCACAGGGGGGTAATCGAGCATGGGGATTCCGAATACAATATTGGTTTTCAGGATTATCGATTACTTTTATCGATTTTATCGATTTTTTTGCAAAGTTTGAGCTACGGGGCTGGGAGTTCGCACAGGGGGGTAATCGAGCATGGGGATTCCGAATACAATATTGGTTTTCAGGATTATCGATTACTTTTATCGATTTTATCGATTTTTTGCAAAGTTTGAGCTAGGGGGCTGAGAGTTGGCACAGGGGGGTAATCGAGCATGCTGATCATCCCCGAGGGGGGTGATCAGCATGCTCGATTACACCCCTGTGCCAAATTCCAGTCCCCTAGCTCAAATTTTCAAAAAATCGATAAAATCGATAAAAGTAATGGACGATCTTGAAAACTAATATTGTATTCGTAATCTGCATGCTCGATTACCCCCCTGTGCAAACTCTCAGCCCCGCAGGTCAAACTTTACAAAAAAAATCGATAAAATCGATAAAAGTAATGGACGATCCTGAAAACTAATATTGTGTTCGTAATCAGCATGCTCGATTACCCCCTGTGCAAAATCCCAGCCTCGCATGTCAAAATTTACAAAAAATCGATAAAATCAATAAAAGTAATCGATAATTCTGAAAACTAATATTGTATTCGGAATCCCCATGCTCACTTCCCCCCCTGTGCCAACTCCTAGCCCTGTAGGTGAACTCTGCAAAAAAATCGATAAAAATCGGTAAAATCGACATCGATCGATAACGAAAAGTGGACTGTGACACCCGCCGGGGCCCGAAGTGTATGTGTGCCAAGTTTGGTCCGGATACGGCGGAGCCGGGTAAGCCAGCTAGTAGATATATAAACGTCAAAGTTTGTGCAAATCTTGACCCTATGTTTTTTTATAGATTCTTTTGCGGATGAACCCATTGAGCTGAAACCTTGATGACCCGGGCTGGACCAGGAAAGCCAGGTAGTACTACTATAATAAGCGCTGAGGCCGCCCACCTTATTATTTGTGTATATCTGTTTGTCAGGGACTTACGGGGGTCAAAAATAGGGTCAAAGGGGAAGTCGTAAGAAATTTTGGCTTCAAAGGGGATATCGTTTTCAAAATTCTGAAATCCCACCTCCTGCCGGGCTCTGACTCCTGCACGAGTGTGCTCAGGGTTTTTGAAAAAATTTTGACAAATGGAATATTCCACCATTTTTCCATATGCAGGAAGTTCTTACCGTAATCCTACAGTAACGAAGAGTGGTTGGCGATTCGCTCCATATCATAAATCTAAGCTGAACCTCGCTCTACAGAATGGCCTCAAGCTCGACGAAAACATGAAAGCAAGGGAGTTATTAACGCAAACAGTGTTAATATTTTTTGAGCACCCTGTATACATATCAGTGGCGATAAGGATTTCCGTTCGGGGGAGAAGATAAAATTTTTTTGATTGAAGGCGCATAGGGTTAACTACACACTCCGAGAAATTTTTTGGGACGCTTCCCAAAACTTTTGCGGGTTTCTAATCCCGAAATTTTGAAAAAAGAGGGCGTGGGTGCGGCCATGCTCCCGAAAGATTTTTTACAAGACTTATATTTTTGGAAAATATTAGGTCGGTCCAAAGTTTCGCACTGTTTTTCAGAGCCATGCTAAACCGCATAGAGTGAAGATAGACAAACGCTCAAACAAAGTTCTATGCAAATTTTTTCCTCTTTCTAACAACTACGTTCCTGTTCAAATCCTGATACCCGCTCAAATAATCGTCAGAATCTCTGGATTTTTACCTATTTTAAATTTGGCTAAATTTTTTTAAAATTTTCATCTGCAACTTTTGAACAACTTTTCAAAGCAGTTGGATAGAATAAAGAAAATGCAATACAATGCATTATTTTGGCCTTTTCAGCTAGCACTTCAATATTTTTAAATGATTTTTTCAAAAGACTTAATTTTGCAAAGTCGTGATATACACAACCGCTTCAAACATTGATGAATCTTCGGAATTTGATGCTTGCAAAAACAGCTCATGACTTATCGCTGATTTTGGCAAGCAACGGATCGTTTAGCGGTTTGAAATAATGGGTTCGAATTCTCTGGATACAGCCTGGGACGTGTCTAGAAAAAAGAATTGTAATTGTTTTATCCTCAACTGCTGCACAGTACAGGAAGAAAAGAAGTCTATCAGAAAGAGGAGAAAAAGCTGTATTGAATGACACCCTGGTTGCTAGTCGTTTATTGTTCTGTGAAAATTGCGATGCCCAAATATGGAAATTTATAGCATCGGAAAAATATTCTCTAAAATTTTAAGAAGCTAGTTAGAGACACCGAAAAAATATATTGTATTGCATTTCGTTTATTCTACCCAACTGTTATAGAAGTTAGTTTAGAAGTTTAAAATGGAAATTTCAAAAAATAGGCAAGCCAAAATGGGTAAAAAAATATGGGTTGAAGATTTTAGAAAGTTTGAGAAGTATCAAAGAAAATACAAAACATAAACGTTGAAAAAGGGAATTTTTCTGCATCGAACACTGTCCAAAGGGTTTGTCTATCTTCATTTTAAGTGGTTTGAGCGTGAGTGAAAAACGTCACGAAGTTTCGAACCGACCTGTTATAAAATTTTGATGTATAAGCAAGTCACTTCTACATTTTTAAACCCCATGTAAGTCACATTCAAAGAATTTTCGACCCATTTTTGGTGGAAGGGGGGGGGAGCCCCCTATTTTTCTACGTGGATCTACGAGGCTTAAATTAGTGTAAATGTGCCTAGGGCTAGTTTTCGCGGCGAGTACCGGATGCTTCTATCGATTTATTAAGTAGTTGTGTAAGGGAATCAGAGTGTGCGAAAACCTTAGTATGCGATTTTTCAGATTTTTTAAAAAAAAGTTTCGTCAGATGGCGTATTTCACAATGGTCCCATATGCTGGAAGTTCTTACCGCAATCCTACAGTAACAAGGAGCTATCGGTGATTCGATCGATACTGTAAATCTAAGTTGAAGCCTCCTCTACAGAATGGTACTTAACTGGCAAAAAAAGACTCAATGGGAAGAGAGATATTGACGATTGAAAAGTGTGTACTTACTTTTGGGACACCCTGTATTACAATTATCGACAAGAAAATAATGATTTTGGAAAAAGCTTTGTTGTAAAAGCGAAAATGCAGAAGGATCTCTGAGGAATATAGTGGCGATGTTAGAGAAAAAATTTAAGTTACACTCACTTTTATGACTGCTTGGTGTAGCAAAATGCCCTAAAGTTGAGCAGGTATTGTCGAACGTTCATGAAGTGATGGAAGCGTTGGAGATGGAATTAAGATTCACCGTTTCTGGCAAACCTGAAGCCGTACAAAACCTAAATTAAGCATATCAAAAATAAGTTAATGGCAGGAAGTATCGAGATATCGACACTTTGAAGTCAGTGAAAAAGAAGTAAATAAAGTCAAATTGAGCTAAGGCGCTTTTAGGAAATTAAACAAGTCAAATGCATCAAAGAACCTCTGTCAATAACTGAGTGCAGAATCTCAGAATTCGCTTTTGCACCATATGGTAATCTAACATGATGAACACAAATATCATAATCACATGTCAGAGATGATGATATCCCATGACCTTGCGAAAAAAACCTTTTCATGCGAAACGGGTCTCATTTTTGTGACCTGCATATCTTTTGTGATTTTTTTGTGTCAGAATAACCTCTATGGGCCAGTTTTCAGCAAAATCTGATGTCTAAAAATTTTCCCATCAAAGTAAACATACCTTAACCTTTACATAACTCAGACAATTGCATCGGGAAGTTCGCGGGTGCATGCTCGGCCACCAATCATCCATGCCGCGGGCTGCCTGGTATAAACCGATCATTGGACCCGATAAGCGACCGCGGCGCATCCTGTAAGCGCCCGGTTGACCCGACTAGCATGCTTGTGAGGCCTAGGAAGAGTGCAAAAATTTTGGCCTGTCTTTCATGACAACGACTGAGTACAAATTGAGCAACTTGTTAGCTCATCTGTCGACATCATCTACTGTCGTCGATGGCACTCAACCGATTGCTGAAGTTTGTTTCGTGAGCATATAAACTCAATTGTCGCACAGCCCAACCGAGAAGCGATTAGCAGCCCCACAGACACTAGCCCCATCGCTGCGGCGTACCTCACGCGGGTTCTGCCTTAAGCTATAGCGTTTAAGAAGTGCGGCCTTTGATAAGGCTCGCGGCACGCCAAGTGAGGTGATTGGGCCGCGACTCTCCCGATAAGCTCTTTCCAATTTTAACTTTGGTCGCGGCGTTCCCGGTAAAATATAAATGGGCCGCGGCGTGCGCGGCTGAAATTTTAGGGGCCGCGGCGCGCCATGTAGCACGCTTTGAGGCCGCGAACTTTCCGATGCAATTGTTTGAGTAATATGGCAAAATTCGGCAAAAATATCTGCAGCTGCAGTTTGCATCATAGTCGTTTTGTTGCCAGAAAATGAATGCGGTACGACGTTCGTAAAGACAAAATTTTTACACGAAAAGTCGCGTCACTTATGTGCCAACCTAGTAAATTCAAGCTACGACCCTCCATGTGGGCCACATTGTCCCACGTCGCTGTCATCGCGTGACCTCCTAGGGTCATTTTGGTCTCATGTTAAGATACGAGGCTAGGTTGGCATAGGGGAGTAAATGACCATACTGATTACAAACACAATATTAGTTTTAGGATCATCGATCTTTCCAATTTTCATCGTTTTGCAAAGTTGCGAAGTTTGAGCACATAGCTAAGAATAGCATTGGGAGTATGCGAGCATGTTGATTACGGTGAAGAGATAACAGCTCAAAATCTCTGCAGTTAAAATTGGTTTTTCTTTTATCATAAGTCAAGTTGAAAGAGAGCAAGTTTGAACCTCCTACACTGCTCACTATTTGATTTGATCCTTTAGCACCGCAACTCAGCCAGCACAACCGAGATACATCTTGCAGGTGGCCACTTCACAGTTTTTTCGTCACGACCTGGTTAAAATAGACATAGAGCAGAAGTAGCTCCAAATAAATGTAATGTTTGCAATGCATATTGAGTATTTAGGAGTTGTATGAAAAAAAACCTTGCGAGGTGTCACGTTAAGTGGCCGAATTTCAACAATGAAAAGGCACGAAAGGATTGGCAAAAATTCAAAAAATAACTTGAAACCCATGGAAGGGTGCGGGAAATTTCTCACCCCATATAATTTTGTGATATAATCATCATCTCTATTTATATATATATAAAGGGAGTAAGCCATATTCTCGCACCTAAGTGATGTGCCTGTCAGGTACATCCGGCACGCTATAATTATGAGCCCTTCAGAAGACCAAGACATCAGGAGAACCGCTGAGTCGAACAGGTGAGCACGAAGCTCCGGGCCCGTCACTTCGTCGGTGGCTTCCTTTAGATGCCCAAAGGCGGCCCAGGCTCTTCTTCTCCTGTCAAGTTCTTCCCTCAAGTAGTTCTCCATGTTCATCAAACGTCCGAAATACACTTAAGAAGACGTCTCCGCGATAGGGGTGCCTTCCAATTCCATTTCTGCATATTCGCAAAGGGCGTTCTTCATGAACTGAGTCTTCTTTCAATTTATTCGCAATCCAATCTTCTTCCCTACTCCGTTTAGTTCCTTTAGTGTCGTCTCTGCTTCAGGGATACTGCTTGAGAAGAGAACGATGTCGTCGCAAAATAAAGGTTCGACAGGAATTTCCCATCAACACGTATGCCTCTCTCGTCCCAGTCCAGTGACTTCGTCACCCACTGCAAAGCCGCGCTGAAGAGCTTCGGCGAGATTGTGTCGCCTTGTCGAATTCCCTTCCCAATTATTATGGTCAGGGGCGATGAAACAGCTGCATCGTCGTTGTACAGTCCTTGTAGCAGTCGGCTAACGTCCTCACGTAAGCTGGGTCCACTCCTTGATCGACTAGCGCAGACAGGATGGCGTTGGTTTCGACGCTGTTAAAGGCTTTCTCGTAGTCGACAAAGGTTAGGACGAGAGGCAGTCGGTATTCCCGGCAGACTTCTATGACCCTCGAAGCAGTCTGGATGTGGTCCATGCAGCTGAATCCTTTGCGAAATCTAGCTTGTTCTTGGGGTTGGGCTTCATCCAGTGTCCTAGATATGCGAGCGAGGATAATCTTCGTGAAAAGCTTGTACAGCACACTCAGCAGGCATATTGGACGGTAGTTCCGAAGGTCTTCCCGTTCACCCTTCTTGAAAAGAAGGACGGTTCTTGATGTTCTCCACTGGTCGGGAATCCTTTCCTTCTGAAGGCAAGTTGTTAGGTGCGACGCGAGGATCTCGTGTAGACGTTGTCCTCCAGCTCGAAGAAATTCGACGGAAAGATGGTCTGGTCCTGGAGCCGTGGACGTCTTCATGGTCTGAATCGCTGTGCGCACTTCAGCAGGTAGAATTCGTGGTGGTACTTCTCCAGTGGGAACAACGGGCATCGGCACGGGTGTTGATGAGCGGAAGAGGTTGGTATAGAAGTTCTTCGCGATAGATTCCATCTTGTATCGGGAAGAAGTCGGAGTCCCGTCTTCGTTCAATAGTGCAGCCAGCGGTACATGATATACACAGAGGTCTCTTCGGCACTTCTTAGGACTTCGTCTTCCTTCCGCTGCTTCTAGTACCAGAGCTTGCCTGTACTTTCCAAAATCCTCCTGCAAAGCTGTTCCGCAACTGGCGTTGGCTATCAGTCGCTCGAGATGGGTTGCATTCGGATCCTGCCTCAGAAATCTTCTTCTTTCGAGCATTTCCTTGGTGGTCTTCGAAATGCGTTCCACGTTCTTCTCGGAAGTCACTGAAGCGCATTCTCCGCAGGCTCGCAATCCTTTCTCGTAGTCGTACGTTGGGTCCTCCTCGATGGGCCAGTCACAATTTGATATGAGCTCTTCCAGCCTGCTACCATCATAAACGACTTCCTTCCTTCTCGCGGCACTCCACGTGAGTCGTTCCGTTAGGCGATTCCCATGTCCTGATGTTATTTTTTCATGGAGATGGAATTTCCATGGAAAAGTCGTGCGGCGAAGAAAAGCTCAACGAGACGGTTGCCGTTTTCATTTTGGACCCCATATTCAAATTTCCCATTCTATATTCTCTTTTAGTGGCATCTCAATCTTCGCGTTGAAGTTGCCCACAACGAACTTGTAAAAGGACTTCTGTTGCGGACGACCTTCTCCACATCTTTGTAGAAAGCATCTAGTTCTGAATTTTCAGGTTCTGATGCTGATGAGTAGCCGTTGATGATGCTGATGGTCTTCTGACGTGGAGGTCTTAGTCATAGGATGGCTAGTCGAGGTGACAGGAGGTGACAGGTGACAGGTGACATGCGAATCGACAAAAAGCACGAAAGATGGGTGGACGACAAAACCAACGCCTCCAAGCTTTTGTCATGGTACCTTTTCACCACGAATGATGAGAGTCCCATTGCTTATCTGCCGCACGTCCTTCTTTTTGGACTTCGTTTCCTAGAGCGATGACGTGGTGCTTGATGTGCTATATAGCGTCGAAAAGAGCGTGGAGATCGGCGTTTGTGGAGGCTGTCCTGGCGTTGTAGGTGCAGAGCATGAGGCAGTCTCCATGGCGTGTCGTCCGGGCAGACGTGTAGTTTTTATCTAATCCAAAAGGCGCCCTGAGTACCCTGACATCGTTCTTGCTACCACCCGGCGCCGTAGGCGGGATCAGATGTGCAGGGTTTATTTCTCTTCTTTTTGCTGAACGAGTAATGAAATTTTTTCCCCTACAAGAGCAGACTTACTAGGCCAACTCTTGATTTCCACGAGGCGATCGCGGACACGGATGTGGAGCAGGGAGGGACCGTCTAGCGACCAGAGGAAGTTAGACGGCGGGGGATTTGGCCTGGCCGGCTCTTAGCTAAGCATCCGGCCGAAACCGGAAACGTCGAACTCCTTCACAACTTGGAAGCCCCTGCCAGTGTATTCGGCTGTGCATCGCAGTTCGACACCCAGTGTCACCCCCACGCCACGTTGAGGAGGCCGACCATTGCTTTGAATATTTTTTTTCAATGTCGTGTGTCACAGGAAAGATCTTTTGAAAGTGTTCCTGCAGCGACGATGCAGTAGTAAGAATTGTAGCCGTTTTGGTATCACACTGTTTCAATATACGACACTTACACTTCAGCGTGTAAAATTGCGTCGATCAGACTTTTTCTAAACTTCTTTGAGAGGGGCTCATCAGAATGGAGAGTTTTAATGGAATTAAACCATTAACTTCATTCGCTCTTCCCGTCAAACTCTCCGTACCGATTATTTTATCTCAGATAGAGAAAGTCTTGATTTTTTCTGCTGGATGAAGAAGTGCGAATGGTAGCTGTTTTGAAATGATCAAAATATGTACATAAGTGTTTAATTTCCAACCAACTCGCAGCGACTTTAGAAAATTCGCATGGTTTCTAGCTAAAATCAAGAAAAATGGATAAATGAAGGATAAAGGACTCAATATCTTTTGCGGACATGCGCCGAAAGCCCACTATTTCACAGTCGAGAGGCAATTGTATGCGTGCGAGGCCTTTGCAATGACTTACGGGGCAAGCCGATTACTAAGTCAGTGTTTTTATCCTACCAGACTGATCTGGTACCAATTTACCAGGAGCAAGTTGAACCTGGATCCTACTTGGTTATAGCGGTTCCTTGCACCGTTAGTCACTCGTCCCCTAAAAAAATGATTACTCCAGAGATTGCTTCCCAACTCAGTACAATTTATAGATCTCGGTTTATAACATAGAAACACAAACATGTGAATTGGGAGAAATGGTGGCTAAAAGCTGGCAAACACACGTACTCTAATTTCACGCGTACAAAGCGCACCTTCTTCACTTTTTCGACTAAGCCCCTCAGACGCTTTTAATTATTTCGGAAAGCGATCCTTATGCCGTACGGTTCTCTTGAGCAATACACAGCAAGGCTAGGGTCTTTTGGCTGCGAAGTTCTTTGGCGTTGTTGGGCTGGTCGATTTTGGAAAAAAAATTCCCCGCGCCTTGTACGCGTTAAATTAGGGTACTTATACACACGTGTTTGTCAGTGACGTACCCAGGATTCCGGCTCGGGAGGGGGGGGGGGGAGAATACGAAAAAATTTTTTGATGAAGGTGCGCGACGTTACGACGCACCGAGAAAAAATTTTTGGGACGCTTCTCGAAATTTTCGCGGGCCCATAACCCCAAAATTTTAGAAAAAGGGGACGTGGCCTCAGTCACGCCCCGAAAAAAATTTTGAAAAGGAGAGTTCATTATATTGCGTTTCGTTCTTTGACTTCTCGCTTAAAAAAAGGTTACGCAACTGCTCTTAGGTATCCGTATGTCTACCACGTGTTAACCAAGTTGGAAACTTGCAAAATTTCTTTCGCGGAAATCTTGTTTTTGGGGTAAAGATTTGAGTTTTGTTTCAGCATCTATCCTATAGCAGATAGTGCTTCCTGAAAGGGTTTCATCTTGTAGAGCTTGCTTTTCTCTACAGTATATCTTTGCATTATTCATACTCACGCTATCTATTCATTATTCATAGAATCGCATTAAGAACGCTAAATAACTTCGAGTCATTTGTAACTTACTATGTGAGTTTGCACCCTAAGGCCTAATTAGCGACGGCATTCATAATAGTAACTTTCCATTAAAACATTTTCAGCCTAACAAAATGTAGAAGTGTGTTCTACTGACTAATATATAGCCAACCAATACAAAAGAAACAAGGAAACAAGAAGAAATCATTGGAACTGAGCAGGTTTTAGTTTCGTAGTTTGTCAGTCAGCGTGTATAGTGTGCACTATGCATATTAAGTTACAAATGACTCAACGATACTTATGCATAAACCCAGCATTTTCTTCAATTATACGATTTCATGAAGATATTGAATAAGACTATCACTGGTATGAACGCAGTAATGCTCTGTAATCTCGCGATAAGAACTTTGACAGCGCAAATTTCGTAACCAAGGTCTCTAAATACGTTTACAGCTTCTCGTCTCGCTTAGGAGAAGGACAAAAGGATCGCTCATCTTCATTTCACACTGCAATGCGCCTTCCAAACGCGACACTAAAATCAGGTTTGAGCTATCTATTGAGTGCTGCTACAGTAAAAAGCTTCAGAGAGCTAAGTAAGTTTACTGAGATTACCATACGAGGTAAATGCGAAGCTAGTTTATCTTTAAACGATAGTTTGGGAAGTGCCATGTGCAAGTCGGATTGCGGAGATGATGACTTGAAAGGTTAGTTTTCAACATTTTATCAGCGCGTTACCTCTGCCTTGGGGGCTCGCACTAGTTCCAACTTTCGTGTGCCCCCTCAAGCTCGCATGGCAAATGGCTTTAAAACTCACAGCGCAATGCTGGCATTCACGAATGAATTAGACACAACTACTCATTTTGGTAGTTTCTATGCACAATCAGTAGCTTCAAGAGTAGGAAACTTTCGTGCCGGAATAAATGCAAAATTGGCTGGTTAGCGGATGTATTAGACGGTAATCACCTAAACGATAATGAATTGTGGGCCACTTCTCCAAATTGAAATTTTCTAATTCATTAGGTAAAACCTTTACAAAACTACCACTCATAATCATCGTTATCACAGTTACTTTTGTCACCGTTCTCGCAAAAAAAAATGTGGCGTTTGGTAATTTTCATAATGAAGCCAAAAGTTTGAGGATACGTATGCCAAGATAACTCATTATTTTGCAAAAAGTTTCGTTAGAGACCAAATATGCGGTACAAGCAGCATAGAGCCATTTGGGCACTGTTCCCAAAAGTTTCGCTCATCGGATCGGTTTGTGCTTTTGTATAGTGGACCTAAATGCTGATAGAGTGCTATTGCCTAGCTCAAGACCTCTGCTGGAACTCGCTCTATGAATTTGGAATCGTGACACACACACACACACACACACACCACACACACACCACACACACACCACACACACACCCACCACACACACACACACACACACACCACACACACACCACACACACACACATACACACACATACACACACACATACACACACACCACACACACACCACACACACACCACACACACACCACACACACACCACACACACACACCACACACACACACCACACACACACACCACACACACACCACACACACACACCACACACACACACCACACACACACCACACACACACACCACACACACACCACACACACACACCACACACACACCACACACACACACCACACACACACACCACACACACACACCACACACACACACCACACACACACACCACACACACACCACACACACACACCACACACACACACCACACACACACACCACACACACACCACACACACACACCACACACACACCACACACACACACCACACACACACCACACACACACACCACACACACACACCACACACACACACCACACACACACACCACACACACACACCACACACACACCACACACACACACCACACACACACCACACACACACCACACACACACACCACACACACACCACACACACACACCACACACACACACCACACACACACACCACACACACACACCACACACACACACCACACACACACGCCACACACACACCACACACACACACCACACACACACACCACACACACACACCACACACACACCACACACACACACCACACACACACCACACACACACACCACACACACACACCACACACACACACCACACACACACACCACACACACACACCACACACACACCACACACACACCACACACACACACCACACACACACCACACACACACACCACACACACACACCACACACACACACCACACACACACACCACACACACACACCACACACACACACCACACACACACACCACACACACACGCCACACACACACCACACACACACACACCACACACACACACACCACACACACACACCACACACACACACCACACACACACCACACACACACACCACACACACACACCACACACACACACCACACACACACCACACACACACCACACACACACACACCACACACACACCACACACACACACCACACACACACCACACACACACACCACACACACACACACACCACACACACACACCACACACACACCACACACACACACCACACACACACACCACACACACACACCACACACACACCACAAACACACACACAAACACACACACCACACACACCACACACACACACACAAACACACACAAACACACACACAAACAAACACACAAACACACACATTACAACATTACAGACATACGTACTGTGTAAACAACCCTCTCCGTTCTTATAAGTTATGATTGTTTCAAAACCCATACTCTATTGCAATTTGTAGCCACTCATCGCTTCTACATTGCTTTTGAGAACAGTATTTGCGCCGATTATATTAGCGAAAAATTCTACGGTCGAATTTCCGAACTGCTCGTCCCCGTTGTATTGAATAGACAGATTTATGAAGGTATATTTGAATAAAATAAGCGGTTTTATTGATGAGAGTTTCAGATGTTGGAATCCCACCTCATTCTTTCATAGCTGTTGACGACTTTGACTCTCTTGAAAAACTGGGAAACTATTTGAACTATTTGCGCAAGAATGATACGGCTTACCTTAGGTAAGTCTATGTATTTTTACAGTACCCTAATTTCAGATATACAAGCCCCACCCTATTTGCTCTGAAGGGGACACGCCGAAAGACAGCATGTTGATAGGGCGCGTTAAGTGAGAGCAATGTGCAAGAATGACCTCTTTGCAAGACATATGGGCAGCGGCACGCCTGGGTCTGCTCACGTTCAGAGCAAAAAGAGTGCGGCTTATACATCTGTTAGTAGGGTAAATGATATAAACCTCAATTTCTTGTGATAGAATTCATTGATTTTATCTCCCCTAATTCTGGATTTTATCGATCTCAAGGTCGTACTATTTTCCTGGATATTTGCACCTACTGGAATGTGAAAGAAATTATTTCAGATAGAAAACGTGGTGTCATGCGCGTCAGCTAAAGATTTGTTGAAAAGTGTCAAGAATAGCAAATTCAGAGTTCTCAAAAAATGCTAAAACTTGCGATGCTTTTTTGAACATGAGCTGAATTTTATCAAAATATCTTTGAAAATTTTGTAATCTTGTGTTGGCTTTCAAATTCATGAAAAACAACTCTCAAACGTGTACATCATATCTGCTTCGTAGAGACTAACGCGATTTTGCATATCTGCATACCTTCCCCTTGCTTGCGCTCTACTTTCCAATTGACGCTGAAGCCGATAAAATTAATAAAACTGAAATGTGAATGAGTGTCCATTCCAAGAGCTTCGCATATCGTCAGCTCCTATCTCTGTACTTATGACTCACCCCAAAATCTCCCACTTCACTTGATTCTTGCAAAACGTGAGGAATCTTATATATAAAGCTGAATGTCTGTTTGTATGTCTGTCTGTCTGTATGTCTGTCTGTCTGTCTGTACGTATGTTCCGAATAGAAAATTCCATTTCTGAACCGATCCGGACCAAACTTGGCACACATACACTACGGGCCCCGGCGGGTGTCATAGGCTACTTTTCGTCATCGATCGATATCGATTTTATCGATTTTTATCGATTTTTTTGCTGAGTTCACCTACGGGGCTGGGAGTTGGCACAGGGGGGTAATCGAGCATGGGGATTCCGAATACAATATTGGTTTTCGGGATTATCGATTACTTTTATCGATTTTATCGATTTTTTGCAAAGTTTGAGCTAGGGGGCTGGGAGTTGGCACAGGGGGGTAATCGAGCATGCTGATCATCCCAAGGGGGGTGATCAGCATGCTCGATTACACCCCTGTGCCAAATTCCAGCCCCTAGCTCAAATTTTCAAAAAATCGATAAAATCGATAAAAGTAAAGGACGATCTTGAAAACTAATATTGTATTCGTAATCTGCATGCTCGATTACCCCCCTGTGCAAAATCCCAGCCTCGCATGTCAAAATTTACAAAAAATCGAGAAAATCAATAAAAGTGATCGATAATTCTGAAAACTAATATTGTATTCGGAATCCCCATGCTCACTTCCCCCCCCCCCTTGTGCCAACTCCTAGCCCTGTAGGTGAACTCTGCAAAAAAATCGATAAAAATCGGTAAAATCGACATTGATCGATAACGAAAAGTGGACTGTGACACCCGCCGGGGCCCGAAGTGTATGTGTGCCAAGTTTGGTCCGGATACGGCGGAGCCGGGTAAGCCAGCTAGTATATTGATAAAGCAAAGCAAGTTCTACAAAGTGGTGTCCAAACATCTGCACCAAGCTCGTTTCATTTCAGTTTGAAATCAAAAAAACTTTCACAAAGACTCGGATAAAATCAGCCCTGATTGAAAATGTCTGAAAACCTCTAGCTTGTTCAAACATGCATACTTCGTTTCTCTTGTTATTGTGTTGCCATTGCTCTATTTTTTTCTTAGGCTAAAGAATAAAAATTTTCGTGTTTCTGCTGAACGATACTGTGCTTTTCCCACAGACTCTCCTTTGAAGGAATTTAGCATTCATTCACCTTACCTGCGTGGAAGTAGCTGTCGCATTAGTAAATGCATAAAAATTTCGACTTCTCGGCATTTAGTATATAGAAAAAATGCAAGAATTTATGATTGTAACTCAGACAATGTACGAAAATTTCCCGAAGGCTTTGGAAGGAATTTCCACCATATGGAAAGTTTCCAGAACGCATTTAGAAAGTTTTCCAAATAAGTCCTTGGCAAGTTCCTAAAAAACAAAAACTTTCCGTAAACATCGTTACAGAACTTTCTCGTATAATGGGCCTTTGTGTTCGGTGACAGGACCGTAATGATGAATCCTGCTAGTCCTTTACAAAACAGCATCCTTTTCCGCTATTCAAGTCGGAAGTACGCAAAACATATTTTCTATCATATTTTATTGTTAGTGCAACACATGTAGCATGCCGACGTGATGATGAAAATAATTGTAGCCCCTCAAAATCAAACTACAACAGTGATGAAATCGGAGAATCATACTGTGATATGAAGTAGGCATGTATGAAAGAGTGGAATGAAGGCATTGGCTTGGCAAATAATTCTCGCGCAATTCTGATGTGGTAGGTTGCGTACACTTTGGATATGAAAGCAGAGCAAGTTCGAGCGCAAGCATGCTGCCCATTAAAAAACTGCTTCCAAACCTGAGCTCGCAAGCTACTCTTACACGAGCTTGGGACGAGCGTGCGATTGTTCCCCCACCGTTGAAGGCGGCATATCACAATGCGATAACCATGAGAGTTTCGCGACGACTCTGCGTTTCTAACCATGCCGGGAACTATTCCACTCGTCCAAATACAAATGAAGGGCTTTAAGAAACGTCCTTTCCGCCATTTTCGCGCTCTCTAAAGATGGTTTGCGTGATTAGTAATTCGAATTACCCCTGTAAGCAAAAAAAAGTTTAAGCCGAGGACTTGCCAAGCCAGTGCCTTTGAGCGTAATAAGATAAGCAGTGACTGAATCAGATAAATGCTCAACATAAGCTTAAAGTTCATTGAATGAGAACGGCAATGTAATGGAACAGAAACAACAACAGTGCACTAGGTTGAGTCAAATTAAAGATGAGCTTTCGACCTTTATTTCATTTTCGCAAACTGGCTGAAGTGATGGCAGAAGTTCCTTTTTCTGACAGTTATGTTGTCAAAGCTGATCTCGTCATAGAAAACGTGAAGAAAAATTCCCCAAATTTTAAACTATCGTTTTTGCTTTGCGCTACTTTAGCTAATCTTCAAAAAATTCATCCCACATTGCGGGAAATCCAACTTCATAAGTTCTTCTCCTCTTCTCCAAATAGCCTCTTGAGACAATTAAGTAATTTTTTGCTAAAAAAGCACTTCAAACGCCAAGGTTTTCTAACAATCCCTCAAAAAATCTTCGAACGCATTGCAGTCCACTACTTTTGACGTGATTTTTGTATAAGTAACAAGATACGAAGGATCGAAAAACGCGCAGAATGATTGCGGGACTCGAACTCTATACGTCACAGCACCACAAAACGTCACTTCACAAAGCCTAGATCAGTCTCCTTGCTTGCGCAAAGGTTATTGCATGTTATACCATTATTGACATCCACGACAAAAAAGTCACAAATTCACAAAACTTACATCAATAACAATCACCTGAAAATCAACTTGTGCTTGTATTCCACAGTCAAACCCAGTCAACTTTTTGTTGGTCGCGACTGTACTCCGAACTGTACGATGATCGATGAATGTCGATCCACTAAAAATGCAGATTGGAAAAGAGAAAAGGGAAGTTAAGAGCAGAAAAAAGACCAAAGAAGCAAACTCAAATGGTACTCAGTTTTTTTTATCCTTGCATCTTCCCGTTCACACGGGTTCTGCTATTCTCGTAAGTCTCTTCCATTCTTCACTGTTTGATGTTTGGATCCCATCTAATCCAAGCTCTCTTAGGTCTGGTTTGATCTTGTCCATCCATCTCATTCTAGGTCTGCCTCTTGGCCTCTTTCCGGGAACATTCAGTGACAGGGCGAGTCTTGTGATATGGCTTTCTTCTCTTCTACTTACATGTCCGTACCATCGTAGGCGCTTCTCTTGTAGCTTCTTTATGACCGGAGCAACCTTCATTGTACTTCTGATGAAGTCGTTCGTGACATGATCTAGCATGGTGACTCCAGTGGTCTATCGCAGCATTCTCGTCTCCATTACACCAAGTCTTCGTTCGTCGTTGCGTGTGCTCGGCCAGCATTCGCTACCATAGAGGGCAGTTGGACGGATTATTGTACTGTATATCTGGGACTTGAGCTTCCGAGGTATTCTTCTGTCGCACAGAACTCCTGTAAGGCTTCTCCACTTTGACCAAGCCGCGTTGATCCTACCGAGTATCTCTTCGTGAAGGCTTCCATCTGCGGCGATACGACTTCCTAGATACTTGAACGTGGTAGTCTTCTTGATCATCGTGTTGCCCTGAATGGTTCCTGGGGACTGGGCTCCAAGCTCCATGTACTTCGTCTTTACTGTGTTGAGTCTTAAGCTATGCTGTTCCAACTGAGTCTTCCACATCTGTACATCGTCTTCTAGCTCATTCCTGCTTCCTGCCATCAGAATCACGTCATCCGCATATATCACAGCCCATTGTGGTTGACGTATGAATCTACTGGTTATCGCATCCATGACTGTGATGAAGAGTAGTGGCGACAGTACAGATTTTTGATGCACACCTGCTTTTATCGGGAATTCCTCTGATCTTCCTGCTGCTGACTGCACGTAGCTAGTCGCATTCTTGTAGACCATCTTAGTCCACTGCACGTACTCTTCTGGGACCATATGCTTTCGTAACGATTACCATATGATGTCATGCGGCACCTTGCCGAACGCCTTCTCCAGGTCGAGGAACGCTGTGTGCAGCTCACATTGTTTTTCCCTGCTTCTCTCCATCACTATTCTGGCGGTATGGATGGCGTCTGTCGTGCTGCGGTTTTTCACGAATCCACATTGATTGGATGCCAACTCTATGATGTTTCGGAGCCTCGTCTCTAGTATCCTTTCAAATATCTTCAACGTGTGGCTCATAAGTCGTATAGGCCTGTATGTGGAACATTCAGCTATGGGTTGAGCCAGACTGCGCGGCGTACGCGGCGTATGCGGCGTACGTCGCGTACGCTCCTATGATGAAACATACCGAGCGTACGCGGCGTACGCCGCGTACGTCGCTTTCCCAGCGTAGTCTGGCCCAACCCTATATCGCCTTTATTCTTCCATATCGGTATCGTCGTACTTCTACACCAGTCGCTTGGCATCTTTCTGGAGTCTACTATTCGATTCAGCAGTCGCGTCAGCCATGTAACTCCTGTCTGTCCGCACTTCTTCCAGAACTCGCTCGGGATGTCGTCTGGACCTGTTGCCTTGCCGTTCTTTGTTTTCATTATGGCGATTCGAACTTCTTCTTCCGTGATGGCCGGTACTGGTCCATGTACAGCCTCAGCCGCTGCAGCTGATGAGTATTCGTAGCTTGTGGATACCGTTTCTGCGAAGTGCTCTCTCCATCTCTTGTTGATCTCTTCAGGTTTCCTCTTCACTCTTCCATCTACATCTTTGATATTGCAGAAGTGCTTCACGTCTTTTGAGGTGTTTGCTCTTCTTCTTGCGAGCCTGTACTCACGTTCACCTCCGTGACTGTGCAGCTTCCTGTATAGCTGCCCCACGTAAGCTTCTTTCGCTTGTTTGACGCTCCGTTTCGCAGCTCGTTTGGCGTCTACATATGCCTGCCGCGCTTCTTCTGATTTTGTCTTCTGCCATATTCTGAAATACTAACAATCAGAGTTATACTACTGAAATAGATTCTTTGGTTCCAGCATCTCTGACAAAACTATTTACTCTGATGGCGACAATGACTGTTGATCAGGCTATTTTAACAAAACCAGTGAATCACTCTTGAGAGCGACTCGGTAGCATGAAACCAAGAAGAACAAACTGAAGTATGAGGGATTAGAAAAGTAGGATTATTACGGAAAAGGGCGAGGTAGTGTTATGAAACACTGCAAGGAACGCATTCAAAAAATCTTGCAAACACTCAACCTACCTACGCAAAAACCGTATCTATTTTCTACTTTATGTACAAAACCAATACGAAATTATCTTTCAAAAATAAGGATGTGGAGAAATGGAGAAATGTAAAAAAAAATAAAGAAACCACAAAACCTGGTTGACAGAAGAACACTATTGAAAAAACACCAAGAATCTGTCCGATACGAAATGCCCAGGTTTGAAGAAGAAAATACGTGGAAATTATAAAGAAATGATTGCAAAGTCATTGAAACTCGAATGAGGTAACAGCCTCTGGTGACTACTTCCCATCGAAGTCTAGACACTCCAGACTACAGCAATTACTAAATACAAGCAAACTGGCGCTCGGATATCCTTGTTTCCACCATGCGATTCCGACAGGGTGAAGCACGCGTCCCAAAATTGTATAACACAAGCTCAGCTGGAGAAAGATGTAGTCCTCTTAAACATCTCTAGAAGCAGCATCAAGCGACAGCTAGTGCTTAATTGCTTGTACTACACAGCTTGTGTTACAATGAACTCATTACTTGTACGGAAAGGCGGGGGTGCTAAGTTAGGCATTGTTTACGAAAGGAATTTCTACATTGCCACGCAATCTACAAAGGTGAGACTGGTCGACAATTTAGCGCACGTGTTAATGAGCACTTGACCAGTAAAAGGCGGGGAAGCATGGCAAGTCCGCCAGGGAAACATAGGAAAGTGGACCATAACGGTAATTATTAATCAGGTCATTATCCGAGCTTACCAATCAAGAATTGCTGCACGCAAGGCGCTTGAAGCAGCATACATTGTTTCGCGCAAACTATAACTAAAAAAATGACAACTTTTTATCACTAGTGGCTTGATGTTATTTTTCTCATACTGTCATTACAAATACGGCCACTACTCAAGATGATCATTTTGGTCAAACATAATCATCAATATCAATGGCACTTAAACGTCTACAATCGCGCTGTGTGCGTAAATTACGGTAAACTGCTTGCAGTTTAGAACCTGGACACGCTTACCTCTAAGACATCGAACTAGATAGTCAAGAGAAAGATTCGACGGTTTTAGGTCTTTGAGGAAGGCATTACTGCCAAAACGTTACACGAACTAAACATCATGACAAATCTGTGTGGCTTGCAAAAAAAGTTCATTACTCCAATATAAGAACTTCAACAACTCACTCTATCGATGCATTGTGAATCATAGAGCACAGCACTCATAAGAGCCGCATTGGAAGACTTGCACTTGATACTCAATTGCTTGTTCTTGCTCTGGTTGCTCCATACCTCGTCCAGAGGACGGCAATTATGTTGTGAGAAGTGATAAGAGACAAGTGACATTTCACATTTTGCGACTCATAAGGTAACGCAAACTACACGTAAATAATGCTACATGAAAGGAGAACGAAACTCAAGTCAACTCACTCTAAGCGAGATTACGATAAAGAAAAAAGGCAAGTGAATCTACTGTTTGCGACACACAAGATATCGAATTGATCATTACATATGTAGGATTAAAGTCGCCTCGGCACTCATGACACTAAAATCAACGTAGCATTCGAAATACTGCAAAACTCTCGGGAAATCTCATGTTAAACTTCGTGAGAAGTTCTTCATTTTTAAAAACTTCGAATTCAAGATTCAAAATGAAGTTTCTATCTTCGTTGTCCATGACGTCAAATTCTCGGAAAGCTCCGTTTGAAGCTCTCCGGAAGTTTTGCAAACCAGCATGTCCCCGAAAAGTTCCCCTTTCTTGTCTGAGAAGATGTGGAAATATGTACGTAAGCGAATGATTCAGTAAGTTTTTTAAACCAAAATTTTAGGTTTTTTTTTTCATATTTCGGGCAAAACTTCTTGGGTTTCGATTCCAAACTCGAAGTGCATCATGATGCCAACTTTTAAAAATCAGTTGTTTGCCTGCCCTATCAAACGGCAGCTGCTGCCCAATAAAAAAAGAAAAGCAGTTTGAGGCTTGTGGAGAAAGAAATTTGACAACTTCTGAGACGGTCAATTAAAAGAATGGCTGTTGAATTTGCGGTAGTGAGATAGTAAAAGCAAGTAATGGTCGAATTCAGGTGTAAATTTCTACATTTGTTTAAACTTGCAAGCTCTCCTCTAGCAGTGTTTTTTGCTAAGTTAATACAATCAATAAATTTCAACTGCGAATTATGTGTTAAACTTGTTCAAATTTTTCTGCATACTTACAATTTCAGATACTTCAAATGGACTCAACAATATCGCAAGCCGATATCGTATCTGAATATCGTTGCTTATTCGAATCAGGCACTGTGCAAACTATGCGAAGACATCTACAGTAAAAGGAATATTGTCATAGACAACATTAGCAGATATTTTAGTACGAAACAATGTCAACAGTCAGGATGAAATCAAGTTTGACTAGCTTTTCAAAAAGTCTGCTCTAGCAGATCTAAAGTAAAGCATTGATCATAGCTTAATTTCATCTCACAAGTTTTTATTTAGTGGGAGCATTAGGGAAAGTGTCCCATTAATATTCAACACAGCCTTATATGGGGTCCAAGTTCAGAAACATTTCTTAAGTGCAGAGCAAATTAGGTGCACTCGTGAAGAAAAAGCTGGCGAGCAGCTTAAAATAGGGTTTTGCAGGAACTTTTAGTAAGTCGGCGTAAAAGAGCTGAGCACTCAAATTGTACTTAGGTGGTAACCTATTCAGAAGTCTATCTAGTAAAATATGT
>CATQJL010000001.1:23246813-23335350 GCA_958299035.1 Cylicocyclus nassatus
AAGCAGTGGTATCAACGCAGAGTACTCTTTTCACCCTCCGCGCTTTTCCTTCCTATTGCCGTCGATATGCAGTTTGATCTCACATATCATACTTGTTCCGTTGTTGTTACTGTCTTGTTGCCGCACATCGCATACTCTATCTATGCCTCACTTCCCTTTTGCAATCTATCTTGTCTGAAACGTTGTGAGGCTATGTTTTGTGTAGAACGGTTTGAACAAAACTATACTCAAAACATCAACAAACGAAAATTAAAACGATTGAATGCATCCAAAATCAAGGGGAACACACGCGAAAACTTCGGCGAACTAGTGAAAGGCTAATAGACAAGGCTGCAATTCAGATAAGCACTGATAGCTGCAAGGAAAAGATTGGAACAGAATACTTGAAAACTAAACAAATAGCACAAATACAAAAACAATATGTATGTATCGTCGACTCTAAAAATCGTGACGACGGTCTGCAGTGCGGCCAGTGCGCGCCGCACGGCACTGCCTCTTTATCGTAAGGCAATCTTGCTTCTCAGCAGTGTAGGATCCCTGCGGTAGCCATGAAAGTTCAAGCAGTGGTATCAACGCAGAGTACTAAAAAGAAAAACCACAAGAACTCACCTTCTCCACGTGATTTGGGCGAATCACTAGGCGGCAGTGCCGTGCGGCGCGCACTGGCCGCACTGCAGACCGTCGTCACGATTTTTAGAGTCGACGATACATACATATTGTTTTTGTATTTGTGCTATTTGTTTAGTTTTCAAGTATTCTGTTCCAATCTTTTCCTTGCAGCTATCAGTGCTTATCTGAATTGCAGCCTTGTCTATTAGCCTTTCACTAGTTCGCCGAAGTTTTCGCGTGTGTTCCCCTTGATTTTGGATGCATTCAATCGTTTTAATTTTCGTTTGTTGATGTTTTGAGTATAGTTTTGTTCAAACCGTTCTACACAAAACATAGCCTCACAACGTTTCAGACAAGATAGATTGCAAAAGGGAAGTGAGGCATAGATAGAGTATGCGATGTGCGGCAACAAGACAGTAACAACAACGGAACAAGTATGATATTTATTTATTTATTTATTTATTTATTTAAAATACACCAAAAGTGTGCCAAAAAGAACACAAGAAATCAATAGCAGGAAATATTATCACAAAATATGTTACACAGAGTATGATAGACAGGTGAGGCAGGTAAAATGCTCCGCCCGAAGTGCAGGTCGTTCTCCTTCTTCTGTGGCGAGTATTCCTCTGCCGAAATCTTGTTCCCTTACCCGGACGCGTTGGATGACCGCACTTACCAGGGCTGGCTGACCACTTAACCCTTTGCGGACGAATCCGCCAGGGACCCTGGGCGAGCGAGAAGGGGGGATTTCAAGGAAGAGGGGCGCGCCAGCTTCAGTTTCCTCAAACGGCTGAGCGAAGAGACTGCAAACCTGTCTGGATATCTTAGAAGAACGATAGAAATGATTTCGTCAATGCTGTAGTCATGCCTGACAAAGGGTCAAAGAGAAAGAATGTTTTTTTGTTTTGTTTTTCTTTTGGCATGGTGTGCAGAAAACAAAAAATTCCAACAGAAAAAAAAAGATGTGCAGTATGAATACAGCAGGCTAAACATCAGCGATTCTCAAAGTCTGCAGGACATCTATGGAAGCTAATTTTTTTCGAAACTCTGCAGAATTCTTGGACGAGATAATTTCGCATGGTAAAAGATTGAGCCATCTGGCGGAACGGCACACAAAAGAATTGAAAGCTATTGACAACTTTTTACGTCCTAACTTCCTGTAAGACAAACCGAAACCGCCAGTTCTCCCACAAGGTCTGAAAATCCAGTAACGGCTAGGACTTAGTCTTGTTTCAAGTCTAAGAATGCGAAAACATAGGACTAAGTCATTACATATGCGTCTATATTTCAGGCTATGCAATTTAAGCGTAGCCAGTCTAGTATTGTACGACGGCAGAGTTTGAGGATAATCCGGTCTGGGATAACATCTGTAGTAGAGAATTCTGGTAAATGTTTTCTGGACCTTCTCTAACTTTTCAATGTTCTTCTTTACAAATGGACTCCAGACCGGTGATGCATATTCTAAATGTGGCAAAACGTATGTCTTATAGAGCCACACAAGGAGGACTGGGTCATTGCTCTGAATGCTTCTTAGTAGAACGAACAGCGCTGACAGAGCCTTTTTAACCACTGAATCAAAGTGGAAATTAAAATTTAGCTGATCGTCTACAAAAATGCCAAGATCTTTTGTATTGCTACAGCGCTCCAGGACGACCCCGTCGCAAAAATAGTCACGAAATTCAGAGTTGCCGATATGGAGCACTTTGGATTTAAGTGCATTAACGGGAAGATCCCACTTCTTAGACCAAAAAATCATTTTTCCTATTGCAGAAGAAATCGCTGTATATGCTTCAGAGTACTCTTCCTCATTGTAGCAAAAATAGATTTTAACATCGTCAGCAAAAACTTGAATTTTGATATTTGGATGAGTTCTAAGCACAGAAGGCAACTCTGCGGTATAGGTTAAGAAGAGAAGAGGAGAAAGTATCCCTCCCTGAGGGACTCCACTATCACAGCAAAATCGCTTCGAATAACTGTTCCCAACTCGAACAGTCATGCCTCGATCATGAAGATAGGACGCAAGCCAAGACAACAATTGCCCTCGGATTCCGTAATTCTCAAGCTTGAGAAGTAATTTGGAATGATTGACTCTATCGAATGCTTTGGACAAATCAAAAAATACAACATCAACTGATTTTCCTTGGTTCACCGCGCTAACCCAATCAAAGAGGGAGTCCGAGAGTAAAGCTGTAGTTGATCCTCCAGGAAGAAACCCGTTTTGGGCAGATGGAAAAACTTTATTGCTGTCTAGCCAATCGAGTAAGCGCTCCTTGACAATTTTTTCTAGAACTTTGCCGCAAGGTGTGGTTATGCTGATAGGGCGGAAATTCGAAATAGTAGTGTTGTTTTCGCGTTTGGGAATAGCTGTTATTAGCGCTTCTTTCCATATTTTAGGAACTACTCCTAATGATAAGGAAGCATTGAAAATAAGTGACAAAGGGAGATCAAACTGCATATCGACGGCAATAGGAAGGAAAAGCGCGGAGGGTGAAAAGGGCGGATGCAGCAGAGTAATAAAAAAGCAATAATTTTGTTCTCCTATGATAACAAAAGCAATCAGCAGCGGCTACGATGCTGACGGCTGCTACGGGCTGTTACGGGATGCTACCGGCGCGGTATGAAGGCACCTGACGGGGCCAGGGCAGGCTAGTGCAACACACCTACGCCCGAGCGCTACCATATGCGCAGCGTGCAGGGACCATGCTACGCACAACATCGCGGCTTATTTTTCATTGTGTCATGCCATTTTTCCGTTTCTGTCGCGGCGCATTGTGTTTTTCTTTTGTTTCTATGCCCGTATGCAATCTATCTCTATTCCATTGACAATTTTCTTCTCAGCAAGGGAAGAAGGTATCACCTAACAAACCTGCTACGGGCTGCTACGGGCTGCTAGGGGCGGTTGCCGGCGCAGTATAAAGACACCTGAGGACCGAGACAGCTGTCAAATAAACATAAAGATTTTTCAATGCTGCTCAGTAGTGTCCTGAAAGACTAGCGGTTTGTAATGTGCTTTTCTTTTTTTTGTTCCTGGTGCTTAGTAAAGTTGTGTTCTGACTTTTTTTTCTGTAGTAGCAGCTTGTGCCGTGGATCTCTATCAAAGAGCTAGGTAAGCTCTTTTCTAAAGCACTAATGGGCAAGCTCATATAGCTCCATTTCGACAAAATAAAAGATGAAAAATACGAGAGCCAAAGCTGCAAACCTTGCGTCCCGTTTTCCCCATTTTTTACATACCATATGATACCCCACACAGAATGTGCTATGTGAGCGGTATTGCACATAGACGGTTCAATAGTTCGTGTTTCTTTTTGACAATATCTCGCTTCAGACTGCATTTCAGGGGCTGCGAAAAGTGAAGGCGTTTATTAGTGGCGGTTCCAGGATTTCTGTTCAGGGAGCGGGAGGGGGGGGGGCGCCAAAGAAATTTTTGGTCTTAAACTTTTTGCGGCCCCTTATCCGCCAATTTCATGAAGAATGGGGCGGCCACGTGAAAATTTTTTTACAGGGCTCATTCGAATTTTTAAAAATTTTTAAAAGTATTTTATTTACATAATAAGCAAGTCACTTGCACAATTTTATGACCCACCTAAGTAAATTTCAAAATTTCGCGACCCATTTTCAGCCCCCTCCCCGCCCTTCCCCCTCCCCTCCTCGGACCGCCATTGGCGTTTATATATGAAAGGGACGTTTGAGCTGATTCTGGAAGAACTACTGAGCATACTTGGATAACCGGATTTCATGCATGGACGGGCATGTGGGGAAGGTAATAACTCGGCGAGTATATGAGGATATGAGGCTTTGAAAAGCGAATTTTCAATTGTTACTATCTCTAACAGGAGGATACGAGGATTTATTCAATTTTCCGTTTCCCATTTATCATCTCTTTCTATCCGCTCCATCACCATTGCAGGTTGTTTTTCATCCTATCACCATCTAATACAGGCTCAATTGTGTATTTTCTTTGGCAATGTCACCTTCGATCAATTCTCAAGGCTTTCTGACGTCGTTTTTTCAGAAAAATCGATTGGCTCAACTAAACTTGGTAAGCTTTATTGTCTTTTGATTTCGTCTCTGTGATTATACATCGTTGTCTTGGATTTGCATTTACTGTTCTATACCACGCCTTAGACATATTGAAGTACTAAATAAATATAATTAGAGTTAACTGAACAGCAGGGTGAAACCAAAAAAGTGTGTGTGTGTGTGTGTGTGTGTGTGTGTTTGTGTGTGTGTGTGTGTGTGTGTGTGTGTTCCAGCTAAATGGGTTTTCATGATGCAACTCAACACCTACCTGTTGTTTGCAACAAATATCAGGGCTAGCATTGATTTTGCCCGCAGCAAGGAAAAAAACTTCATTCAAACAGTAGGCACCAATGACGCGGTCAATAAGTATAAGTGGAAGTGGACAAGTCGAATTCGTTTGTCAATTGTCCACTTACCAGCCTCCTGTCACGCCCTGTTCTTTTCTTCCGCGCTTACCCTCTGCATCCAATCTTGCATATCAATTCGCTGTCATTATGCATGTCAAACTCATTTCATTACTTTATATATTATATACATAAAAACTCAAAAAGTAACAAAATGTTTTGCCTTAATACCGAAGTTCTACTTTCCAAGAACAGAAAAAAAAGTGAGAGAATTCTTATCCAGGCGTTAGGCAAGTGCCTCGATTATGCCCACTACAGGTATCTGAAAGCGCAGTCAATCATGCTCTCACTGCTTTCACATACGAAATCCATTCGTTGGCCTTCGGTGAGTTTAGAAAAGTACTGAAATTAAAAAAATCGTATTTAGGCATTTCTGAAATGAATTAGAGATTTTTTTTCCTGATAAAACGATCAAAGATTGTTAAAGAAAAGTTAAATAAGTGCGGCAGGCTTGTTGTCACAAATCGAGAGATTCAAGGGCACCAGGCGACGAAACATCAACTTAACTAGGGTCAAGCGTCGGAAACCTGAAGAGCACTTGGTGTGAGAATGAAGGAACATCTAGCCAGTAAGAGAAAAAGTAGTCTGACGTCACTTCTCGGAAGGCACAAGCACAACGATCACGGTGACAATGACTATCTAATCAAATGCTCCATTTTGGCTTACGAACCGGATATCCCTGCACGGAAAGCTCTCGAAGCCTTCTGGATCTCTCATAGGAACCCGCAAATGAATAACAGAAATGAGTGTTTAGCCATTACAAATGAATTTCTGCCATTCATCCTGTTATGTGAGCTGTGACAGAGTAGTGCAATAGATTGACTTGTATGGATAATTTGCACTACTAATTCGGAGAAAGGCGGTCGCACACCACCATCGGTGCGATAGCGGTAGAGCCACGGTCAATTCGTCATCCCATTTAGTGAATCCATAGGGAGGATCGAAAAACTGGCCAGGGTTGACAAGGCGTTTGGTGGGACAAACATAAGATCATTAATCGCGCGCCATTAGGCCTCTGAAGACGAGGATTGCTCGAAACGTTAGGCCGCTCTACTTCGCCGAAACCTCGTGCTGGCACAACTAACAAATAGAACTACTATTATACTTCTTTGCTCATTAGGAATCCCAATTTAACAGTTCAAATAATCTCCAAACTCTGGAATCAAGAGCAAGCCACATCTCGTTTGTCCCATTCTTCGTCTTCAATTTCTCAGAATAAAAAGGATCAATCAGGCTTTTGTGAAAGTTACGAAGCCAGGCTATCGAATATACTTGTTCTTGCCGCCTCCCCCCGCAATTTACGTAGTAGCGCAGACTGGGAGACGGCCCTTCTGAACCGCTAATATTAGTAGCCTAATTATTGCGCGCCTCTGATTGGTCGGCGCTGCCGCTGGGTAGGCGAGACCTATGTTGGAGACGTCTGAATTGGACTGCAAAGGCATTTCATGTTAAAAAGAACTAAACAAGATTTCGAGTTTCCCATGAAACTCAAGAATGTTACACGTGGGCGGCTTAGGTAAATTCTTCAGCTTACACGTGCAGACGAGGGCTCGGCACGAGGTGGCTTACAAGCAAGCTGGATATCGTTTTTGGGACGAAAAGCAAAGAAGGTTTCGTTTTTGTGACCGAAGAGACACGGAAAATTGGCGACGGCGACCTTTTTTTTTTAGTCGACGTTTCGTTTTTTGGGGGATTTTGGGGAATTTTTCAGGTTTTTAGAGGAAATTTGGTTGAGGGTCAAAGGGGACTTCGTAAAAATTCCCAAAAGTCAAGGGAGACTTCGTTTTTTCCATTTTCATCTAGCCACCTCGTGCCGAGCCCTGGTGCAGACTTCATGGTGTTTTGAAAACTGGGAAGGCCGAAGAAATCATGAAATAGTCTTAGAAACATGCAATCTTTCTAACTTTTTCTCTTCATAATTCAAACATCCTCACTGTCATTGTCGTGTGCCTCACTTACTTTGGAATGCTCAGAAATATTTGAAAACTCTGCTAGATTATAAGAAAGGCGAAGTAATTAGCGTTGTCCGGACAGAGTAATTAGCGGTAGGACGGAGCGGTTCAGAAGGGCACACACCCGCGCAGACTTAGCATGCTACCGTAATCCAATATTTTCGCAGTGTTTTCCATTTGCTTAGCTAAGAAAAAATGACTGTATCTTTCCCTAAGAGAGACAATTTCGAATAAAATTCTGCTATATGGAGAAGAAGGTTTAGTAGTAGCAACCTTATAAAAAAAGACAGTTTGAATGCTTTGAAGATAAATTAATGGGTGTGGCACAGCCCCTAAAAAGATGTGGCGGCCACAGTTTTTAGAGGTTGTGCCACACCCCATTAACTTGCCTCCGAAAAAATTTTTAGGGTACAATCATAGGAGTAATTTGGGTCTGATTCATCTCCTTCGCTTTGAGTAAAAGCTGTTGAAAGCGCAGCTATTGGAAGTGAAAAATGGGACAAACGAAATTTTGGCCTGCTTATAATTGCATAGTTTGATGATTATTTGATGCAGGATTCATGGTATGGGTAAATAGGAAGTGTTGCTTTGTATAGAGTACAAAAGTTAGCTAATTCACTTTTGAAATATACTTAATCATGTTTGAAATTGATCACTGCACCTGGTGGCCCAACATCGGGAATACTTAGATTTTGTAAAACTTGGCCCATGGTGGTCAAGCGCCATGATAATCACGAATATACGCCTAATTATGCATGGTAAAGCCTTTATGTCATGTCTACGGAAGGCAAACGATGATGCTGGTGGGAGGGGGCAAGGTATTGAGACAGACGATGGGGGGGGGGAGGGTCGTATCCGGCACTTGTGTGCCACACCTCTGACCCGATAATGACATTAAAATGAGGCCATAGGAAGTTTGAAATATTAGTAACCATAAATATGTCTTTATTTTCAATATACAGGGTGTCCGTAAAGTATGCATATACTGTTTAATCGTTAATATCTTTCTTACCAACAAGCCTTTTGCCTTGCTTCAGGTACCTTTTTGTAGAGCTGGCTTCAACTAAGATTCACAGTATGGAGCGAATCACCGATCGCTCTTCATCGCTCTTCATTACTGTAGAATTACGGTAGAAACTTGAAACATATGGTGTCAATGTGGGGAAAACTGCTGTCTCAAAGTTTTTCAAAAAAATGTGAAAACTTGTATAATAGGTTTTTATGGACGCTGAGTTCAATACTCAACTATTCACAAGATTGCGAAGCTTTCTAAACGGATAACCGCACTTTTTAGGAACATTGAAAAAATGGCCGCTACCTTTTACCCGGCATAACTCTTCAATGGAGCATCCATAATAAGTTGGAAACTTTACAATTAGAATCAACAACTCTAATTAGGCTAGTGTAAAAGCTTTCAGGCTGTTTTGTTTCCTTTCTGAGGCAAAATATGCCTATCATGGCTCAAAACCCTCTTTGAAGTTTTTATTGTAATCCTACAGTATTGAAAAGCGATCGGTGACTCATCCCTACTGTAAATCTATGTTGAAGCTAGCTCTACAAAATGGTACCTGAAGCAAGGCAAAACACTTGTTGGTACGGAAGATATCAACGATCAAACAGTGTATTCATACTTTACGGATACCCTGAGTATCGCTAGGACTGTGTAGTGCATCGAGAGATCACTTGATGTTTCTACGAGGTGTCAGTGAATCCAGGCTCGCTCTGTGCCAGAGTTAAACTTACCCTGATGAGCCACGTCTGCGAATACGGGTTTATCGCTCTCTAAGATTGATTCTCAGAGATAATTTACCTGAAGGTTTGCTGATCGATACGGTTTGATCGCTTTCCGGATAAATCCTGTCCTGTCATCAAGTGTTCGTCGATGAATACGGCCAATGAGCCTTGGGGTGAAACTACACCTGGTAAGGTTTACTCTCAAGGCTCGATGATACGGCTACCGGAAGCCAGCTGGGATGGCTCGGGGAAGAAAAGGTCATAATGTTTCCCTCACTCACAATTTTTGCCTTCTTTGAAAAAACCTCATCTACATCCCAAACCTTACAAATTGATTCCTAAACCGCCTTAAACCCCCTTCTCCCCGCTTGATTACATTCCCTTGAAAATTTTGAATGGCGGCGGAAACGAAATCTGGAGAATACGAATATCAACGCGTTTGTCTAACACTTTTTTGGCGTCCTTTTTGCTTTATTCCATTCCTTTTCATATGTTCTCTCTTCCAATATCTCAGTGAAATCAAAGGGGACTTCGTTTTTTGCATATCGGGAAGCCACCTTGTGCCGAGCCCTATGATGTATGCCTGGATTTCAGTAAGTAGTTTGAGCGCTGGTTAGAGGACAACTTGGAATGCGGCGCAATGTCGTTTGGAAAATTGAGATGAAGGAGTTATAAAACTGTGCCAAAAGGTCGTGCGCTCCAACGAGAAATATAATTTTGATTGATTACTATTGTAGACTAGCTGGCTTGCCCGGCTCCGCCCGGCCCTGTCAAAACACTATGATAAACTCTCATCCCTATCCCAGTACAACCTTTCCCTGTGCCCACGCCTACATGCCAAATCATCATTTCCGCTATTTTAGTAATCAGCATGCTCGATTACCCCCCCCCCCCCCTATGCCACTCCCAGCCCCGTAGCTTAAACTTTGCAGAAAATCGATAAAATCGATAAATGTAGCGGTCTGAAAGCTAATATTGTATTCGCAATCAGCATGCTTGATTACCCCTTGTGCCAACTCCCAGCCCCGTAGGTGAACTCTGCAAAAAAATCGATAAAATCGATATCGATCGGTGACGAAAAGTGGCGTATGACACCCGTCCGGCACCGAAGTGTATGTGCGCCAAGTTTGTCCGGACCGGTGCAGAAATGGAATTTTCTATTCGGAACATACATACACACAGAGAGACATACATACATATCAGGTCGTCCCGAAAGTTCTTGCGCACGATTTTTCAAAAATTCATAACTTCTGATTTTTCCAACCGATTTGACTGTTTTTACCTTTGCATGAATTAGTAAGTCATGCTTTTTATAATGACATCTTAGCTGCTTACTAATGTTCTCTGTTGCGTAGATAGGAGCGATAGAAGAAAATTGGTCAAAATTTGGATTTTCTGTGTAGGGTTATAAAAAATTTGAATCTTGCAGTAAAAATTGGAGCAGTCAATAATATAGGACTTTGCACTGTTAGAAAGAGCTGGTGAAAGAACCTACTTAGGTTAAACCGAAAGTTCTGTCGCACCATTTTCAAAAAATCATAACTTCTTTGCCTCATAAGGATTTTGCTCATATCAAATTTTATCTGAAAGCGTAAAGTAAGTAGCTTCCAAGAGTTTCCTGAGGACTTTATAAGGTGCTCAGGTTGCAGAGATAAAAATGAAAGAACGAGATCATCCGAAATTCGGAATTTTTAAGCAAGAATTTTAAAACTTCAGAAACTGTGCGGTAAAATCCAGAAAAGCCATTATGCTAATTTTTCTTACATTTGATTACTAACTGAGTCAAGTTTGTTCTGGTCGAGGTCTTCTTTCAGAAGTTATGAATTTTTGGAAAATTGCCAAAAAATCCATTTCTCAAGAATTCTTAGGAAATTGATTTTTCGGCATTATTTTTCAAAAAATCGTAACTTTCAAAAGAAGGGGTCGAGCAGCACAAACTTAACTCAGTTAGCGATAAAATATAAGAATACGTAAGATCATGGCTGTTCTGGATTTTATCGCACAGTTTCTAGAATTTTAGAATTTTTGCCTAAAAATTCCGGATTTCGGATGATCTCGTTCTTTCATTTTTATCTCTGCCACCTAAGCTTGTCGGAAACTACCCGGAGAACTTTTGGAAACTACATGCTTTACGCTTTCTAATAAAGTTCGAATTGCGCAAAACTGTTGTGATGGAAACAAGTTACGATTTTTAAAAATGGTGCGAACGAACTTTTGGTTCAACCTAATATTAGATCGTTCCGAAAGTAATGTCGCTTTTTTCAAATGAACGCCACATAGCAGTGGATTAAGTTTTTCAAGAGGTCTTAAGAGCGTGCGATGCAGCATTTTATCCTTTTTCTAATGCTTGTAATTTCATTGCATACTATTCAATGAGCGTCGAAAAATCACTAAAATCTGCGACTCATGCTTTTTGCCATGGTCAAGTTCGACTATTTTTCTAAATTTTTGTACCTATTCTCCGAAGTACAGATGGCAGGTAAATAGGGCAAACCCTAAAGGACACAGAGTAACTTTTTCCGTTTCCTTAGCTTGCTATTTAGAGTTTCTGGAATCAATTTTAAAATGCCACTAAAATCCATATTTGGTCAACTGAAACCTCCCAGAACAGCAACCAGCAAGCAACTCGGGTGTCATTCGACGCAGCTTTTTCCCCTCTTTCTACCAGTTCTTTTCGGCATCCGATTTATCAAGTTTTCCGAGGAAAAATCATCATAATTCAGGTTTTCCAGGGCGCCCCAGGCTGCACCCGGAATTTTCGAAAGTCGCTAATCTGAAGCGGTAAACGCTCATTTGCTTTGTAAAATTAGTGTAAAATCATAATCCATCTTTGTAAGCTTTGAAATTCGAAGATTTCTGTTTGATGCATTTGTGTCTGAGACGAGCCTGCTAAGATTCGGTAGTTCCATCAAAAAATCTATACAGAATTTATGACGAGCTCTGAAAAGTAGAAAAAGTTGTGCTGTTTTATGTAGGGTTTTCTCTATCCATACGTATCTTGGACTTCTTCCGGGGGTTGATATAAAAATTTAGAAAAATTTGAAACTTGACCTTCCCAAAAGGCATGAGTCGCAGATTCTGATAATTTTCCCAGAGGTTATTCAATTTTATGCGGTAGTTATATAACCCTTATAAAGAGAATGAAATGCTGCATCAGATGCTTCCAGGATCTCTTACACATCTTTGTTCCACGAGATGTGGCGTACGTTTGAAAAAAGTGACATTACTTTCGGAACGACCTAATACATACAAACAGACATTCAGCTTTATACAGTACTAGCTGGCTTGCCCGGCTCCGCCGGGCCTGCCAGCTAGACCCGTGTACGTATGTTCCAAATAGAAAATTCCATTTCTGAACCGATCCGGACCAAACTTTGCACACATACACTTCGGGCCCCGGCGGGTGTCACAGTCCACTTTTCGTTATCGATCGATGTCGATTATACCGATTTTTATCGATCTTTTTTGCAGAGTTCACCTACAGGGCTAGGAGTTGGCACAGGGGGGAAGTGAGCATGGGGATTCCGAACACAATATTAGTTTTCAGAATTATCGATTACTTTTATTGATTTTATCGATTTTTTTGTAAATTTTGACCTGCGGGGCTGGGAGTTTGCACAGGGGGGTAATCGAGCATGCTGATTACGAACACAATATTAGTTTTCAGGATCGTCCATTACTTTTATCGATTTTATCGATTTTTTTTGTAAAGTTTGACCTGCGGGGCTGGGAGTTTGCACAGGGGAGTAATCGAGCATGCAGATTACGAATACAATATTAGTTTTCAAGATCGTCCATTACTTTTATCGATTTTATCGATTTTTTGAAAATTTGAGCTAGGGGGCTGGAATTTGGCACAGGGGTGTAATCGAGCATGCTGATCACCCCCCTTGGGGATGATCAGCATGCTCGATTACCCCCCTGCGCCAACTCCCAGCCCCCTAGCTCAAACTTTGCAAAAAAATCGATAAAATCGATAAAAGTAACCGATAATCCCGAAAACCAATATTGTATTCGGAATCCCCATGCTCGACTACCCCCCTGTGCGAACTCTCAGCCCCGTAGCTCAAACTTTGCAAAAAAATCGATAAAATCGATAAAAGTAATCGATAATCCTGAAAACCAATATTGTATTCGGAATCCCCATGCTCGATTACCCCCCTGTGCCAACTCCCACCCCCGTAGCTCAAACTTTGCAAAAAAATCGATAAAATCGATAAAAGTAATCGATAATCCTGAAAACCAATATTGTATTCGGAATCCCCATGCTCGATTACCCCCCTGTGCCAACTCCCAGCCCCGTAGGTGAACTCAGCAAAAAAATCGATAAAAATCGATAAAATCGATATCGATCGATGACGAAAAGTAGCCTATGACACTCGCCGGGGCCCAAAGTGTATGTGTGCCAAGTTTGGTCCCGATCGGTTCAGAAATGGAATTTTCTATTCGGAACATACGTACATACAGACATACAGACAGACATACAGACAGACATACAGACATACAAACAGACATTCAGCTTTATATATAAGATGTCCAAAACTATAATTCCACCCTGAAAACTGCCGTAACTCATCTGCTTCCCAACGAATTAATCTGAAATTTGTTGCAGTTGTGTGTTCGACAGCTAGAATCTGTAACTAGAAAGGATCCCGTTTTTGTTTGGTTATTCAGGAAAAAATCAAAAATTTCGAAAAAAGCAGACTTGAAGGTTGGCCAAAACTATAATTCCACCTAGGGTTTCTGTCCACTAAAGTAATTCTCAGCTTCCAAAATCTTTTGTGCATATACATAGTCAAAGTCAAAACTGTCGCTTTAGTCCAGTTATGCCATACCTTTATAAGAAACGCTTATCTGCTCTTTTTCGCTTAAAAATGCCTTCATCCGTATTTTGTTCCCGAGAATGTGTTTTTATGGGTAATTACGCAGTTTTCTGATTGGATTGGAAGCGATATGGCTTCATCTATCTTATAGATGCTTAGCGAAGTGAGAACTAGAAAAAAATTTGAGTTTTCATATTCAAAGAGCACCCACATAGACCTAGCAGCAAGCCTGCGTTCAAGATTTGCCTTCAAAGTTGGTTTATGTTATTTTTGTAAGCTCGACATGATGCAGAAGGATTATTTACATGAAAAGAAGTTTGTATACTTTGTATACTATAGTCACGACTGTTCGCCAAGTCGCATTTTGCTTCGTTTTCAAAGCATAAATCTTTGCGGTTCAATGATAATAATTAGGCAATCCCAAAGTACTTACCAAATGGTACCTTCACCTATTTTTGCCACTACTTAGTTGCTAGATATAGAAAACACTTTGTATTGTATGTTACCTTGTGACTCACGTGAGCATTACGGTCAGAACCAAAAATAAACTCAAGGCTTTCTGCAAATCAGTTTCTGCAGGTTGATTTCCTCAATTAGCCTGCATGCTAGGACCTGCGGAAATCTATAACCACTGCATCCGTACTTTCACACGTACAACAATGTTATTACTCTACTTCACGCTCATGAGGACATTGCAGAAGGAGTTTGAAGGCAAAAATTTTAGCGCAGGCCTGCGCTTAGGACTATGTTGGGTGCCCTTTGAATATGAAAACTCAAATTTTTTTTAGTTCTCATTTCGCTGAGCATCTATAAGATAAATGGAGCCATATCGCTTCCAAGCCAGTCAAGAAACTGCGAAATTACCCATAAAAACACATTGTCGGGAACAAAATACTGGTGGAAGCATTTTTAAGCGAAAAAAAAAGCAGATAAGCTTTCTTATAAAGGTATGGCACAGCTGGACTAAAGCGACTGTTTTGACTTTTGACTATGTATATGCACAAAAAATTTTGGAAGCTGAGAATTACTTTGGTGGACAGAAACTTTAGGTGGAATTATAGTTTTTGCCAACCTTCAAGCCTGCTTTTTTTCAAAATTTTTGATTTTTTCCTGAATAGTCAAACAAAAACGGGATCCTTTCTAGTTACTGACGGTAGCCTGTCGAACACACAACTGCACCAAATTTCAGATTAACTCGTTGAGAAGCAGATGAGCTACGGCAGTTTTCAGGGTGGAATTATAGTTTTGGCCAGCACTGTATTAGGTTGGTGCAAAAGTTTTGTCAGTTTTTTCAATCCATCGGCAAACACGCTTCAAAATATATCCGATGCAGAATTTTTTCCTCTTTCCAGCTGCTAAACTCCCATTGTGTTTCGTTGCGACAGCCCGAGATATTCGCTGTAAATCACAACTACTCGTTTTTACCATGTCCAACATTCGCTAATTTCCAAAATCTTTGTATGAGGCTTTCGGAGGAGCCCTAACAACCAGCAGATGGGGCAAACCTTTTGTCAAATTTTTGTTGTCCTACGGCTTGTCTTTCAGAATCAAGTATTAGAAGGAAAAGAAAATGAGCGATTTTCGCTTTAAATTATAAAGATTCTGAAACATATGTTACGTCAGTGCGCACTCCTGAAATTAAGAAATGCTACGATTTTCCCCAATTTCGCTTGTCTCGGCAAAAAAGGCAAGTGTTAGAAGGAAAAGAAAAAGTTGCGTCGAATAGTGTTTGAAGTGGCCAAATTTTGCAGTCAGCCTATTTTAATCTCTTTGAACATTAAATGTTGAACACTTCAATCACTATTCGATGCAACTTTTTCTTTTCCTTCTAACACTTGCCTTTTTTGCCAAAACAGGCAAAATTGGGGAAAATCGCAGCATTTCTTAATTTCAGGAATGCGCACTGACGTAACATTTGTTTCAGAATCTTCATAATTCAAAGCGAAAATCGCTCGTTTTCTTTTCCTTCTAACACTTGCCTTTTTTGCCGAGACAGGCGAAATTGGGGAAAATCGCAGTATTTCTTAGTGGTAGCGGTAGTGAAGCGTTAAAACCTCAGTATTCTGTAGATTTTGCAGTGTTTGGTGCAATAACAAGTTATGCGATTTTTTTCAAACTGCGAATTTTTAGAAAATTACTTGGCAAAATTTTGAAAAAGCAGCCGAAAAAAAGGAAAAAATTGCACAAGTTAGCAAGAGGTTTGCCCTATCTGTTGTTTATTAGGGCTCCTCCGAAAGTCTCATACAAAAATTTTGTAAATTAGTAAAAGTTGTACAAGGTAAAAACGAAGGGACGCAATTTCCAGCTAATATCCCATCACTCTCTCAATGAAACACATTGTGAGTTTAGCAGCTAAAAAGAGAAAGAAATTCTGCATTGGATACATTTCGAAGCCCTCGTTCATTTTCATTCTAGCGTGTTTGCGATGGATTGAAAGAAAAACTGACAAAACTTTTGCACCAACCCAATATATTAGGTTGTCCCGAAAGTTTTGTCCGTTTTTTCAACCTATCATAAAAACGTGTGGAACAAAGATAGAGAAACGCTCTAGAAGGAGAAGCACTATCCGACGCATCTTTTCTTTCTCTTTCTAACTATCATAATTTCATGTCGACTAATCTTTTGCTCACTGAGAATAACACCGAAATTTCGAACCCGTGGTTTTTACTATGTCCAAGCTTGACAATTTTTCACAATCTTTATTTTTGATTCTCGGAAAAGCTTTGGCAGTTAGATAGAGCAAAAAAGGGCAATATGACGCAATGTTGCGGTATCTATAGCCAGCCTTGAAAATTTTTTAGAAATATTAGTTTTCTGATTCTATTAAGTTCCACTTTTGGTGATGCCAAAAGCCAGAGATTATGAAACGGCGCACAACTAAGGTGTTGTTCGATGCAGCTTTTCCTCCTTTTTCCAGTGAGTGTGTTTTCTCTCCAATTTGCGGGGTCTTTGGCGATAAAATTTTCATAATTCTTGAATTTGACCCCACCCCAGCGTGTACACGTAAAATGCAAAATCTTAGATTTTGAAGCGGTAAACGCTCATTTGCTTCGTAAAAATAGTGAATAATCGTAATTGGTTTTTGAAAGTTTCAAAATCTGATATTTCTTAGTGTTCGAGGCGTTTCTGTATTTTAGAACTTTGCAAAAGTAAAGACTTTTGAAAAATTATCTTTAAAACTATTGAAAAACCAGCTAGATAAGTCAAATAATTGCATTGCATTGCCCTTTGCTTACTCTATCTGAGGGCTATCAAAGGTCTCCCAAAAGTTGAAAATGAAGATTGTGAAAAATTGTCAAAGTTGGACATAGTAAAAACCATGGGTTCGAAATTTCGGCGTTTATCTCGGTGAACAAACGATTAATCGGCATGGAAGCAAGACAGTTAGAAAGAGAAGGAAAAGATGCAGTCGGATGGTGCTTAGAGCGTTTCCCTATCTTTGTTCCACGTATTTTTATGACAGGTTAAAAGAACGGACAAAACTTTCGGGACAACCTAATATAAGATTGATGATTTTGTTGGTTTATAAAAATGCTACGAACTTATGGAACGACCTAATAGAATGTTAGTTTAGTAGCCTTCATACTCAAAACGTTAATAAACTTGATCCAATAACGACTTTATGTGTTCTGTTTCATCGTGAGTAATCAATATGTCGTCCATGTATTGATAAACATGGAATAGGAGTTTTGGATTTTGTATTCTATATGCAAAGTTGTACTCAACGTATGAGGACGTAAGGTCTGCAATTATAGGCTAACATTACTCCCCTTGAGGTACTCCAACTGTATGATGAAGTATTTGGTTGCCTATTCAAAGGCAAAAGCAGATATAGGCCCGTAGTAAAGCTGCCTCATTTAATCTCACTGAGGAAAGCTTCAGTTGAGGCTTCGACGAGTCAGCTTTGCCTCATTTAAGCCATTGATTGATGATTCCAACCATCCACATTGATATGATTGTTTACGCCACGTTCGTGCAAGTATACAAGTCAAAACCCGTTCGCCAAACATTCACACCTGTGTGTTTCGTCCTAGCGGCGGAGATGTGGCCCCACTTGTTAGATCTTATCGAAGATCGTCAGCCTGCACTGGGGTTCCTTACTCTGTATGTTCAACATATTTCATACATTATATCGAACGTTTAGCTTTCCTTTTAAATCTCCTTATTCGCACACTGTTTTGGGAGATCATCGCTCGGATCATTTCCGATGACTCGACAGGGAGATCATCTTCCTGCCGAACCTGACCTGAAGCTCACATGTCAGGTGACGTTGCATTCTTATAGCATGGGGAAGTGGGCGGTCGTCATTTCACCTGGTGGAACCTCACATAAGGGGCTCAAGGAGGTCATTTCTCCTGACCGAGCTTTACTACGGGCCATAGTTTAGAAAATAAATTATACCTTCTATTAGGTTGTTGCAAAAATAATGTCCGTTTTTCTAGGCCTATTTTCCGAACAACTTTTTTCCTTCATAATTTCTTTTTCGATATAGATTCTGCATATCTTTGGAGAGCTTTTTTCATGTACTTTCTATCAGTTTTGAAATTAAGCTTCTATCTCATCTGTGAAAATTTCATCAGCATCTCACACAACTGCACTCAAAATCGAAAACGTTGCTTTAACTCCCTTGGCCACAAATCAGGCGCAAATGGACGGATTCTTTTGAAAACATAGCTAATGTATTGGCTGAACATTGTTTACCTACAGCATGTTTAAGCAGATTTTCTAAAAATATCTGAACCGAGAAATCGACTCCCCGCAATAGATATTCGCTGCTGGCACTCTACGGGTCCAAAGATTCTCATGAACAGGGCAATCGCCGAAGCTTCGCCCAATTCTGTATGCCTGAGGTCAGGATATCTTTCCCAAAATTTTTGCAGAAAAGCTTAACTATTCAGTGTATGAAGAATTTCAAATTTCCATAGTTTGGGACTTTCTAGCCCACCACAAATAGGCTCGAAAAGTGAACAATTTTGAATTTCTATTTTTTCGTTTCGCAGAACTCCTTCGTTAAAGTATTTTCTAAGCAGAAGTATACTACTGGCTTGTTTCTACGAAATAAGCTGATCAGCAGTCAAAGGAACAAAACTGTCCAAAGAAAGTTGTAGTCTCTCAAAGACGAGGCTTTTAAAAGAAAAACTTGCGGTTTTTTGAGGCATGGTTTTCTTCCCTTTTGTGATATCAGTAAATGCTCTGGTGTACATCAGGCTAAAAAAGGTTTACTGCTTCATATGGTTTTGATTGCATTCAAAAATATGAAGGCTGAACAAAGTTATAGCCTTCCAAAGTAAAACTTTGCAAAACGAATATTATTTTTGCAACAACCTAATATTTTGAAGTGCTTATAGCCGTTAGTATCGTCGTGTGTAGAGGAGTGCATAACTCCATTTTTAATTCTTATATATATATATATATATTAGGTTGTCTGGAAATTAATGCCGGTTTTGCATACTCTCATTTCAAAGCATCGTAACTCCTTTAAAATTGCATATTTTGAAATGAGGTAAAAACTACTGTGATCAGCAACTCTTTTCCTATCTACAGCATGTTCACTTATACATGTAGCTCCAACAAGCAAATTATTGAAAGCCAGAAAGTAACAAGAGATTTCTTTAACAAGGTAATATTTGGCGAATTGTAAACTCCTACCGGATATGAGTATTCAGCGAGAAACTTCTGCAGCTCATAGCCACAGACCAGTGCTACATATACAGCTATGCAGAAATTTTGTAAGGAATTTTCTGCGAAAGAAAAAATTGCGGAATCAAAATTTTTCATTTTTTCGATATTTCTTCCAAGGCTGCGATCTCCGATAATTTTGATCTTTTTTATTAACTCACCAAAAATAAAGCCTGAGAGGTACCAGTTGAGATGACATCTAACGGCAGTGGTCTCACTCTTCAAGTACGAGGAAAGTCTTTCACCGATGCTTTCTTTAGAAAAGTTTTCTAGGCCATGGAATGGCATTGACAGTTATTCATGTTAAAGCCTCAATTTCTCTGTTCTCACAATTGTTCGAAGGAAGAGCTATTATCTATCTTGTAGATTTACTCAATATCTTGCTTCAACTATATTATCATGGAAATATCCCTCCTGCCGAATAAGTTCAAGCCAAAATGGTGCAAAGGGTAAATTTAGTAATTCAGAGCTTCATCTTCGATAGTTGTAGATTTTGAACAAATTAAGTTGATAGTGGAAGAAATATATATAAGAGAGAGCATGAAGAGGGGTTTCTTATAGTATGCGAAAGTGGTGGAAAGATGCACATATACAGAAGAACGATCCTCTTGAAATTGCATTTGCAGAAACCTGCACTGATTTCCGGACAAGCTAATATATAGAATGTCCCAAAGAATGTGCCTACTGTTTGTTAATAACTTTTTTGTAGCGAAGTCTTAGAAAAACCTCTGGGTACCATTTTGTAGATCTAGCTTCAACATTGATTTACAGTATAGAAAGAACCACCCATTTCCCTTCATTACTGTGGAATTAAGAGAAACTTCAAGGAGGGATTTGAGCCATGAAAGGCATATTTTGCCTCAGAAAGGGTTTTAGCAGCCTGAAAACTTCCGCACTGGGCTAATTGGAGCTGTTGATTCTAAATGTGAAGTTCGCAACTTGTCATAATGCCTCATTAAAAAGTTTTGCGAGGTAAGCAGTAGCGGCCTTTTTCAAGATGTCCCTAAAAAGTGCGGTCACACAGTTTAAAAAGCTTCGCAATCTTGTATATAGTTGAGTAGTAAGTCAGCGTCCACGAAAACCCTACACAAGTTTTCACATTTTTTTTGAAAACTCCTGAAACGCGGATTTTTCCACAATGTCACCTCATACTCGAAGTATCTACCGTAATCCTCCAGTAACGAAGAGCGATCGGTGATTGCTCTATACTGTAAATCTGAGTTGAAGCAGCTCTACAAAACGACATAAAGCGTCTCAAGACCTTATTACAAGAGAGTTATTAACAATCAAATAGTAGGCACATTTTTTGGGACACCCTGTATATTTTACATGCATTTTGAGGCACAGTTCAAGTACTTCCTTTAGGTAATGATGTTATAAGGAATGTTAGTGAACATGTTGGTAAAATCACCAAAGAAGATTCTTCTGTTTCTTGCTTCAATGTTGCTTACAAAAGAATGTTCAGAAATCGAAGTGACCATTCCAGATAAGCACCATATGCAGCAGATGTAGCAGAGAACGCTGCCTGCGAACCTGTATTTCTTATCTGCTTAGCGCCTATGTGGGCGAAGCTATGAACAGAGTTGAGGGAAAGGTCAGACATAACTTTTTCAAGAACGATCCCCTGCCCTTCCATGAAAGCCCTCAAACGACCCCTTCTTCCCCTTCTTGACTCCGGAACTTCAGAGTGTGACATTCTGGAGGAATCTTTTATCTAGAAATTTTTCAAATTTATGAGAACTGCACGCCCAATTTTCTGCGACTGCACTTTACAATCGCGCGTAATTTGACGGCTAATTTTGATCTGATTGGGCCTATTAAAAGAGCTGTAATTTTTCAAATGGTGGAGCGTTAGGGTCCAAATTTCCAATGTAGCAAGAAGAAGCTATGAGCTCAATGATCATACCAGGAGTGAAGCGTTTTCTGGATTTTGAAGGCATGTTAAGGGGGACAGGCGCAAAGCTACTTAGGAAGCCGCTTAGGAAGCCTGAGCTTTTGAGTAGTTGCGCTTGAACCAGTTAAAGGCAGCGGCTCGGCAGATTTTCAACTACGGGGTTTTGGCAGGTTTGGGGCCCCGTATTCTGGCAGATTTGGGGCCCCGCCCCCGAGGAAGGGAAGCGGCGGTTCAACCGCCCCCTGGCTTGCAGAGTTCACATTTTCGGCGCGAGTTGCTGTTTTGGTTCACTTGAAGGGCCTCCTATCAATCTGTGTCAAGATCTGAGGTGAGCTCATTCTGCCGAGACGCTGCCTTTAACTTTAAAATCTCAAAGATACAGTAGGTGTTCGAGCTTACTCGACTTGTTTTGGCTTTGTGATGGTTGGTGGAGTTGAAGCACCCGAGGTAAAAAAACCCGGTGATTAACATTCTGGCAGCAGTTCTTAATCCATTATTTGAAAGCGATATGAAGTCCAGTTCTTACCATAGACTGATAAAAATACTTTTTTATGAATACAAAAAGCAGACTTCTTTCACTTTTGTGACCAAGTTAATCATGTCTATGAAAATCATGCTTTTTGGACGTTAGGAAACATTAGAAAATTAATAGGTGTTGGTTTGCAGAGCTCGTTGAGATTTGGCATGCTAATTACGGCATGCTTATTTACACAAAAAGCTTTTTTGGTGACTTCACGGTATGTGTAAGCTAGAAGAATTAAAATTTGGCTGAGACTACGTGGGTCTGAGTTAATCAGCATGCTGTTCATAAAAGTCATTCCTCTGCTAGAGTTATGAAATTCAGTAGCGCTTTTCATTTGCACCTTAGTCGATCGTAGTATCTCTCACTTTTTTGAGCAGATTCGCTTCTTGACTACGACGCCTCCCCCCCTCCCCCCCTCCCTCCTCTCCTGCTCTTACTTTCAGTACGACCTCCCAGGCGCGCCTTACTCCGAGCTCAACCCTGCTATGAGCCGTTAAAAAGCGTTATTTTGCTTAGAAATCGTGCTTGCGAAGCGCAAGTTTAGCAGTACAAAGCCATGTTCGGCTTAATGCTGGACGAAAACATGCAGCTAGTTCATTTCCTATATCTTTAAAGCCTAAAGGTGACCTGAAAGTGCGACTATGTACTCGAATTTTTACGTGTGATTTTTTCGCAACAAAACTGGTCATGACTTCGTTCACAAGTTCGATAAGCAGATATGGAATACAGGTTCGAATTCAGCGTTGAATGCTACATCGAATGGTAGGCAGCTTGCTTGGATAGGGCACTTCAACCTTTGATTATTCCCTTGTTAGGTCTGCGGACATGCATAATCATTAATAGCCCAGTTTGTGAGCATCTTTTGTTTTCAAAAACAGTGTTTGCGAATTTTCAAAATAAATCCTAATGAAGCTGAGAAGATATAACAACTCAAGCGTTATATGTTTGGTGCTGCTGTCATACACACCAGTGATAAACTTGAAATTTGTAGGATTCTTATGTAGCTTGGGTAAGCAATATATGACAGGAATATCACGACGTACTTTGTTCTCAATTTGCAGATTATCGCAAATAAGATGTCTGCTGATGATATCATTTACATTGGAATTTTCAACCCTTTTATATATGTGATTGACTGTATAATGCGCAGTTAAACCCTTCTCTTCCAAATTATCAAATTTAATCTTTTGCAAACAATTCCATAATTAGAATTGGTTTTATCTAGGGAGCAAATCACAAAGTGGTTATGTATATAGTCGTTTCGTTTTTATTAATTTTACCAAATTAGGCTGTCTCATAATTAATGCACATTTTATGAATTTCAATTTCTAATCAAGATAACCCTTTTCCCAAACCATTTTTTTGAACGCAATAAAAGTTACTGCAAACAACAGCCGTTTGACTATAAAATGCATGCTTTTGTTGGATCGCAGCCACTATAAGAAAGATTTTATAGCCTGAAAAATTCCCGAAAATTTTTTTAGAAACCTATACTTTGAGAGAGCTTAACTTTCGCTGAAATGTACTAGGATCGCGATGACTTGCTCATTATATAGCCGATGGTCGGTTGTGAAATGGAGTGAAGTTTGAATTTTACGGCATATTTCTGTGAGAAAATTTTGCAAAAAAACTGGAAGTACCCATTTTTTTCAATATTTTGGAAGATCCAAAATATTGCCTTTCTGGGATTTTTTGAATTTTTTCTTTTCGAAAAGATGATGAAATGCTGCGTTTCTTCTAGCATTAGTTGTACTAGGTCTGCTCCATGTGTACTTAGCGAAATTCATACAGTCGCTTTTTTCTTAAGGTTTTTATGCAGCTTAGATAGGTCTCAACGACCAAGTTTGAGACAAGATTTCACAGCTCGGAAATTTTCGGAAATCCCATACAGACGAGCGTTTTGTAGCACAAAGCTTTAAGATCATTATGCATATTTCTTTAAAGAAAACCCATCTACTTTTCATAGAGTTAGAGCAAGGAGAGTGAAGGAAAAAAATTTTAAATTTTAATCACTTGTCTTTGAAGGCATGGAACTTCGACTCCAACAAAGATTTGCGGAAACGAAAGCACATATTAGAACCTAGAGGAATCGAGCTTTTCGACACTGTAAAGGGTCTTGAAGAAAAATGTTTTCTCTTTGAAAAGCAGCTCTCTCAAAAAGGGGGTAGAAAAACGTGCATTAATTATGAGACAACCTAATATTATCTCTATACTAGCTGGCTTACCCGGCTCCGCCGTATCCGGACCAAACTTGGCACACATACACTTCGGGCCCCGGCGGGTGTCACAGTCCACTTTTCGTTATCGATCGATGTCGATTTTACCGATTTTTATCGATTTTTTGGCAGAGTTCACCTTCAGGGCTAGGAGTTGGCACAGGGGGGAAGTGAGCATGGGGATTCCGAATACAATATTAGTTTTCAGAATTATCGATTGCTTTTATTGATTTTATCGATTTTTTGGCAGAGTTCACCTACAGGGCTAGGAGTTGGCACAGGGGGGAAGTGAGCATGGGGATTCCGAATACAATATTAGTTTTCAGGATCGTCCATTACTTTTATCGATTTTATCGATCTTTTTGCAAAGTTTGACCTGCGGGGCTGGGAGTTTGCACAGAGGGTAATCGAGCATGCAGATTACGAATACAATATTAGTTTTCAAGATCGTCCATTACTTTTATCGATTTTATCGATTTTTTGAAAATTTGAGCTAGGGGGCTGGAATTTGGCACAGGGGTGTTCGAGCATGCTGATCACCCCCCTTGGGGATGATCAGCATGCTCGATTACCCCCCTGTGCCAACTCCCAGCCCCCTAGCTCAAACTTTGCAAAAAATCGATAAAATCGATAAAAGTAATCGATAATCCTGAAAACCAATATTGTATTCGGAATCCCCATGCTCGATTACCCCCCTGTGCGAACTCCCAGCCCCGTAGCTCAAACTTTGCAAAAAAATCGATAAAATCGATAAAAGTAATCGATAATTCTGAAAACCAATATTGTATTCGGAATCCCCATGCTCGATTACCCCCCTGTGCCAACTCCCAGCCCCGTAGCTCAAACTTTGCAAAAAAATCGATAAAATCGATAAAAGTAATCGATAATCCTGAAAACCAATATTGTATTCGGAATCCCCATGCTCGATTACCCCCCTGTGCCAACTCCCAGCCCCGTAGGTGAACTCAGCAAAAAAATCGATAAAAATCGATAAAATCGATATCGATCGATGACGAAAAGTAGCCTATGACACCCGCCGGGGCCCGTAGTGTATGTGTGCCAAGTTTGGTCCGGATCGGTTCAGAAATGGAATTTTCTATTCGGAACATACGTACACACAGACAGACAGACAGACAGACAGACAGACAGACATACAGACAAACAGACATTCAGCTTTATATATAAGATATATTAGGTCGTTCCGAAAGTAATGTCGCTTTTTCATATGAACGCCAAATTTTATAGAACCAAGGTTTTCAAGAGATCTTGGAAGCATTCGATGCAGCATTTCATCCTTTTTCTAATGGTTGTAATATCATTGCATAATATTCAATGAGCTCTCAAAAAATTACCAAAACCTCCGAGTCGTTTTTCTTATTTTTGTACTTATTTCCTGAAAACGTGTAAGGCCCCGGTCAGACTTCACGCGACTTAATCGTCGCGACCAAATCGCCAAGATTTCCATTCATTTTCATTTCACATTCAAAAATTTCGGTCTGGAAAAGTATCACAACCGAATGCAAGTTGATCTGCATGGAATGATGTTGTAACAGTTGTCTCCTCGCGATTCAGTCGCGACGATCAAATCGCGTGAAGTCTGCCCGGGGCCTAAGGTAACAGATAGATGGAGAAAACTCTATAGGACACAGAATAATTTTTTCTTTTCCTTAGCTTGCTACTTAGAGTTTCTGGAATCAATTTTTCAATGCCGTCAAATTCCATATTTGGTCAACTTTACTTCTTTATTTGGTCAACTGGTGGAACTCACAGAACTACAACCGGCAAGCAACTTGGGTGTCATTCGACGCAGCCTTTTCTCCTCTTTCTACTAATTTCTTTCTGTTTCCGATTCATCAAGTTTTCCAGGATGAAATCATCATAATTCAGGTTTTCCAGGGCGCCCCAGGCTGTACCCGAAATTTCCGAAAGTTGCCATTCTGAAGCGGTGAATGCTCATTCGGTTTGTAAGATTAGTGTCAAACCATACCATCTTTGCATGTTTCAAAATTCAAAGATTTATTGGGTGTTTGATGCATTTGTGTCTGAGACGAGCCTGCTAGAATTCCATCAAAAAATCTATACAATAATTATGATAAGCTATGGAAGTTAGAAAAAAAGTTGTGCTATTTTATGTAGGGTTTGCTCTGTCCATCCATTACTTGGACTGCTTGTGAGGGTTGTTATAAAAATTTAGAAAAATTTTGAAACTTGGCCTTCTCAAAAAGCATGGGTCGCAGATTTTGGTAATTTTTCGAGAGTTTATTGAATTTTGTGCAGTGTTTTTATAACTGCTGGAAAGGGAGTGAAATGCCGCATCAAACGCTACCAGGATCTCTTGCATGTCTTTGTTCCACGAGATGTGACGCACGTTTGAAAAAAGCGACATTACTTTCGGAACGACCTAATATATATTGGGTCGTGCAATAAGTTCGTTCGCATTTTTTGTTTTCAATTTTTTCTCAGTATTTCACAAAGCATTTGGCATATAGTATGCTTTCGGAAGCTCTAAGTCTGCTTTACAAAAATACTTTCATTATGTTCCCGATTTTTGAAAAGTTGAACGAAAAATTTGAGTACAAACCGAAAAATCTGAAATGGCGAAAAACCCATTTTCGATAACTATGTTACGCTGCGTCTCGGATGGGATTGAGCGCTCAAGAAACAGCTCAAAAATTTTGCGACATGTAAAAATAGAATACCGTAGGTCCCGCAGATTAGCATCTGAAGGCGCCTTTGAGGAAGGGTGGTCGAACAATCCAGGAACTGGAAGACAATATGGTCTATGATCACTAAATCATCGAATAAATGGATTATATAGTCAAAAATTCGGAAAAGAAAACGGGGGACACAGAGCCCAGGTACACGAGACAGTGAACACCGCTGCGGCAAAGCCTTACTACGCCGACTTTTGCAAAAATTGCATTAAACGGTCGTTGAAAGGAAGTGGGCAATCGTAAACAGTTTCAGTAAGTGCATAGATAATTGGTCATTTGTTTTTCTTCGTTGTCAAGCCTTTTGAATAAATTTTAACAATGAATGACGGGAAAACCAAGAAAGAAAAAAGATGTCGAAAATGGAATTTTTGTCCTCTCAGTTTTTTCGAGGTGTTGTCAAATTTTTGTTCAACTTTGAAAGAATTGAAAATACAATAACAGAGGTTTGATAGAGCAGACTTAGAGCTTTCGAACGCACACTAAATTTTGCCAAGTGTTTCGCAAATTATTGAAAAAAAAAATTAAAAAACAAAAAATGCGAACGAACTTATTACACAACCTAATATAAAGCAGGAAATTTGTATGTTTGTGCACATTCCCGCGAAAATATTCGTAATCGAAATTCGATATTCGGAATCTTTCTTTCTCGAATAATATTCGAAACTCGAATAATTGAGAAGACGGGGTTTCGAATAAAATTTGAAACTCGAATAGCCAAAAAACAGGGATTCGAATAAAACTTGAAATCTCGAATAATCAAGAAGCGAGGATTCGAATATTACTCGAAAACTCGAATAATCAAAAAACGGGGTTTCGAATAGATTTTATTCGAATGTCTTATTCGAATGTTTATTCGAATTCGTATTCGAATGAACTCCGTATTCAGATTATTCGACTTTGTTGCAGAGCCAACTGCTGAATATCAAGCTCACTTCGTCCGCTTTTTTTTCCGCAGAACTCGGTAATGCAACCGTTATGACCTCTGAACTTTATGGAGAGTTGCATTCTTCCGACTGCTTGCGACAGTAAAAAAATCACATGTGGATTTTGATAGATAGCTTCTTCGAACAATGAGAATGTTCGCACTGTTATTGGCACTAAATCTGTAAAGAAGCTATCAAATTCAAGCTCATGTTCCGAGTTCATATATTGAAAGCGTTTTGAAATGCCTGTTTTCTTTCTTTGCATTGCTCATGCTTGTGGTACGCAAAGCCCACACTAGAGAGCACTCTTGCTCGCATAAATTATATTGCACAACTGCCTCTATTCGCTACTTTAAAGAGTTTTGGCGAATTGGTGTATTTTGAGTAAAGGACATCGCAGTTGTAGTGGAGGATTAGACGATTTAGATCGTCGTACGCGACTTGCCAGTTACGAGATGTTTTCAAATGTAATGTAATCAGTTTCCCACAAATGTTTAGCGTGCGCAACTTACGAAGAAGATAATGCCCTACATTCTGTACTTCTAGAATGAGTTTTGGACAATTTGACTATTGCCAAACCACGTCGCCACTGAAATGCCTGCAGTATGCCCGGAGCAGTGGCAGACCGAGGCCTCCCCCCCCCCCCCCCCGAGAATGGGTCGCGAAATTTCTGAAACTTACCTATATGGGTTATAAAAATGTGCAAACGACTTGTTTATTTTGTAAACAATTAAAGTATTTTTCAAAATTATTTAAAAATTCAAATTAGCCTTATAAAAAAATTTTCGGGGGCGTGGCTGACGCCACGCCCCCTTCTCCAGATTTTAGAGGTTGCGGAGCCTCAAAAATGTTGAGAAGCACCCGAAAATTTTTTCGGTGTGCGTGGCTAACGGCACGTACCTTCATCTGAAAAAATTTTTTGTCGCACCCCATCCCCGGTTCGAAATCCTGCGACCGCCACTGGCCCGAGGCTATAGGGAGATTCGTGCTCGTTTCGCGAATATTCGAATTCGATTGGAGAAGTTTAAGCTGCGGGGCTGGGAGTTAATACAAGGAGGTAAGTGAGGGTGCTGATTATGAATAAAAATCTACTTTAAATATTTTGGGTCTTTGGAAAATCTTTAGCTACAAGGTTGGGAGTTGGTATAGGGGGGGGGTTAAATGAGGATGCTGATTAAGGAGTCTATTCTATCGATTTCAGCGATTTTCGGAAGAGCTAGGAGTTATTATAGGGAACTAGCTGGCTTACCCGGCTCCGCCGTATCCGGACCAAACTTGGCACACATACACTTCGGGCCCCGGCGGGAGTCACAGTCCACTTTTCGTTATCGATCGATGTCGATTTTACCGATTTTTATCGATTTTTTGCAGAGTTCACCTACAGGGCTAGGAGTTGGCACAGGGGGGAAGTGAGCATGGGGATTCCGAATACAATATTAGTTTTCAGAATTATCGATTGCTTTTATTGATTTTATCGATTTTTTGGCAGAGTTCACCTACAGGGCTAGGAGTTGGCACAGGGGGGAAGTGAGCATGGGAATTCCGAATACAATATTAGTTTTCAGGATCGTCCATTACTTTTATCGATTTTATCGATTTTTTTGCAAAGTTTGACCTGCGGGGCTGGGAGTTTGCACAGAGGGTAATCGAGCATGCAGATTACGAATACAATATTAGTTTTCAAGATCGTCCATTACTTTTATCGATTTTATCGATTTTTTGAAAATTTGAGCTAGGGGGCTGGAATTTGGCACAGGGGTGTTCGAGCATGCTGATCACCCCCCTTGGGGATGATCAGCATGCTCGATTACCCCCCTGTGCCAACTCCCAGCCCCCTAGCTCAAACTTTGCAAAAAAATCGATAAAATCGATAAAAGTAATCGATAATCCTGAAAACCAATATTGTATTCGGAATCCCCATGCTCGATTACCCCCCTGTGCGAACTCCCAGCCCCGTAGCTCAAACTTTGCAAAAAATCGATAAAATCGATAAAAGTAATCGATAATCCTGAAAACCAATATTGTATTCGGAATCCCCATGCTCGATTACCCCCCTGTGCCAACTCCCAGCCCCGTAGGTGAACTCAGCAAAAAAATCGATAAAAATCGATAAAATCGATATCGATCGATGACGAAAAGTAGCCTATGACACCCGCCGGGGCCCGTAGTGTATGTGTGCCAAGTTTGGTCCGGATCGGTTCAGAAATGGAATTTTCTATTCGGAACATACGTACACACAGACAGACAGACAGACAGACAGACAGACAGACATACAGACAAACAGACATTCAGCTTTATATATAAGATACGAGGGTGTTGATTATGAATGGATCAGCTTCAGCCAGATATGTCAGCAAGCTTGAAATATGGTGCTCTAGTTATTTGATAAATCATTCGAATATTTATTCGAAACTAGATGGCAAACCCGGCTCCGCCCGGGGCCAAACTTTGCACACATACACTTCGGGGGAGGGAGCGTGTCATAGTTTACTTTTCGTTATCGATCGATGTCGATTTCACCGATTTTTTTGCAAATTTTGAGCTACGGGGCCTGATCACCCCACGGGGGTGATCAGCATGTTCGATTACCCCCCTGTGCAAAATCCCAGCCCCCTAGCTCAATTTTGCAAAAAATCGACAAAATCGATATCGATCGATAACGAAAAGTAGCCTATGACACGCTCCCTGCCCCGAAGTATATGTGTGCCAAGTTTGGTCCCGATCGGTTCAGAAATAAAAATTTCTATTCCGCACATACGTACAGACAGACAGACATACATACATACATACAGACAGACATTCAGCTTTATATATAAGATTCGACTTCCAATGTTCGAATATATTTGATATTTATTCATTCGATATTTTTGATTTTCCGAATTTATTCGAAATTCATTCATTCGAAAATTTCTGAACCTCGACTTTATTCGATTTTCGTTTATTCGAAATTTTTCCTTTTCGAATTTATTCGATATTCATTCATTCGATGGAAAGTTTTCGAATTACCCAAGTACAGTGTGCAGGGTGGGGAGGGGGGGGGGGTAAGTGAACATGTTGTTTCTAATACATTATTGACAGGACCGGGCGGAGCCGGGTTTGCCAGCTTGTTACCAACAAATAAGAAAGTTTCGACTCAATTTTATCAAAGCTGTGGTAAACTTTCTTAAATTTCTTTCAACAGTACTTGTCTAAGTGATATTTTTTCTTTACTTTGTTAATGTACTTGAAAAATATCCAGCCAAGTGCTTTTGATTTTCTGCTGAGTAAACTTCAAGGTCGAAAGTTTGTACCTTTTTGAAAAATTTTATGAATGTCTATTTTATTAAAAATACTAAAATAATCTCCTGTAACAATGTATTTATGATGGCTGGAAACATAAGTTATTTATCGCAATTACAAGGTGTATATTCTTGTCAGATTTCAGAATAGCATTTAGAGACTTATTGTGGTTGAAAATATGCGTAAATATTACACTGTTGATTTCAAAATGACTCTAAACTTTTTGAACACTGTTATTTTCAGTATAGTTGCAGTTTTGACGGCTCTGTGTATTAGAAACTTTTGTTTAGATTAACTCTATCTAACTGACGCATAAGAAGGTTTGATTGAAGGTAAGTTTTGAAATACTACTTCTATCAGATTGTTTGTCGAAGTGGTAAGCAAAGTGTGAGTAACAAGATTTTGTTTGTTTTCGAAATGTGGAAATAGTTGGTGGGGTAAATTGGATGGTGATAAGAAAATGTATTTTTGTGGTTTGGATTTTAGGTACTTGAAAATGTCATATGGTTTTTCTGTATGCTCAAGGAACCCAATAATTTCATTGAAAATTTCTTTTTTGGTACTGCTTGGTCTACGTGTGTCTTTGGTTTCTTCTGTTTTTTCTTTCTTCTAAAATCTTGAGGTTAAAAAACCGATGTGTTTTTGAGTCTGTTAGAGGTTTTTGGAATAGAATGAGATTCCCGTAGCCTTCATCATAAGCAACTTGATCCAAAAATTTCTTGTTCCTAAGTATTTCTTTGACCTTTGACCTTTCTTATCCCACTTTTTAGGTATTAGGTTGTCCCATAATTATTAGGGTGACCCAAAAGTAATGGGGCACCTTGTTTTTTTAAAGATTCTTCAAGATCTTTTTTCTGATTTATGAACAACCAGCAATTTGAACGCTTTTGTATAAAGTGACCTTCGCAGGTTATCTTGACAGCACCTTGCAGCACCTCACCGACATTTCTTCAAGCTTCAAAGAAGTCAAGCAGACTTTTTGAACACCGTCCGAATTTATGCTGCTGCACCTGAAGACCCTCGATATATGGCATGACATTCGAAAGAGCTTTCCAAGCTCTTTCCAATGATTACTTGAATGTTCAAAAATTGCCCATTATTTTTTTTTTTTTACAAAAAAGCACTTTGTTCGAAAAAGTGCGGTGTTTGGCGCAGATTTTTAGACTAAAATTCATATTTTGGCCCATAATTTCTTGAAAATAAGAAAAGTAATTTGCATATGTTTGGATACAGCGTAAAAAGCACTAGCAGAAAGCAACTGTTAAGGTTGAGCTTATTTGATTACCTTGAAGAAAGAATAAGTAATATGTCTCCTGATACTCAATGCTATAATTTCTGATCTAGCCTTAGGACTACCGAGCTATCGTGGATTTGGTGACAGTTCCCTTATCCATTGCTGCGCAGATATCTTTGGTAGGCTTGCTTGTTCTACTGCGGCGTTGCTGTTCAAAGTTTAAAATTACTTGAAGTGATAAAATTTAATTTTGAGCGCTTATAAATATAACGCCAAGTGACACTGGTCAGCTGTAGACCTCGATCAGAAGGTTGTGTTATGTACCAACGTCTATTAAAACTTGAACTTCCAATTAGCTATCCTATTTGAGAAAACTGCATTTATTCTCAGGTGCCCCATTACTTTTAGATCTCCCTAGTAATCATTCCACAGGGCAAGGCAAGCTCAATAAGAAGGCTACCAAGAGTTAGCCCAGTTCGTATTCCACGTGAAGTTTTGAGCTCAAATCCGATAGCAGTCAAAAACGTCAAAAACAAACTTTTTGGGAAAAAATCGTATTTTTACCCCAAAAAATCTTAAAAATCCCTCATTTATCCTAGCATATGCTTGACAAATCGAGAATTCAACTCTACACTTTCTGTATTTTTTCCTTGGCTAGAAGTTAAAAAAATTGAATGGAGTAAAATGGCAAACTCTGCCCCTAGACGTTCTGAGCTCCTCACACACACGTGATCATATAGCTTATACGTACAAAAGTAGATCATGTATTTGTGCCCTTTGTAGGTGCCCTAGTTCTCAAGAAATGCTGATGTTTAGGATAAAAACGGTAAATAATTATGGGACAACACCCTTATAGTTGACTAAAATGTATTAGGTTGTCCCAAAAGTTGTGTCGTTTGATTGTTAAAAATTTGTAACTTTAGGGTATCTTGAAGGTTTTGCTTCACTCTAATTTCATTTTAAAAAAGAAGTCTTTCTCTTGTAAAATGTCCCGTGAGCTTCAACTATACATTCATTGAGGAGATAAAAATGGAAGAAGAAGACCGCTTGAGCTTTGACCATTTTAAGTTAGGTCGCCAAAAGTCTGGAACGCAGCAGAAAAATCTGAAATTGCTAGCACATAAGTTTTACGACCTACTCTTTACATCCGAGAAAAAATGCGTTGTTTAGACGTTTCAGTGAAAAGTTATGATTTTCGAGAAAAGTGATAAATCAATCAATTTTGGCGTTTTCTATTGTAGACTGGGGAATCGTAACTTTTCAAAGAAACGTCCAAACAGCACAAATTTCTTCTGATGCGTAGAGTTGGTCAAAAAACTTATGTGCTGGCAATTTCAGATTTTTCTGCAGCGTTCCAGACTTTGGCGAGCTAACTCAAAATAGTCACAGCTCACATGGCCTTTCTTCCATTTTTATCTTCAATGAATGTATAGGCATGACGTAGCATGACATCTGAGGAGCGTGCCTTGGATTATGATCTTCGTCAGCGGGCACGTGCACGTAATCAAGGTAAGGCTAGTAAAGAATGGGTAGTTTTTAGAGGTGAACTAAGGAGAGCCTCTGAACTACCCAAGAGGTCAGCGCAGGTAAACTACTAAATAGGCGAGGTCAAAGTGCACTCAAATGTTTTCTTTTCAATTTAAAGAGTGTTGTGAATAAGCTTTATCTACTTCATGCATTCGTATGGTTCCACTCTCCTGACATGTCTTTATTACAGAAACGCGGCTTAACATGAAAATTTCTAGTACCGAAGTTCTATCTCCACCATATTCAATATATTGCTGTGATCGATCGGGCAGTAGAGGGGTGGCGTGTGCTGCCTAATCAAGGATAGTTTGCTCGTTGAACGTGTCACGTTTCGTAACAAAAACCTTAGTGGTCTTCTATGCTCGAACATATTGTCGCCTGTTTCAAATCATTCTTTGAAAATCATTTTGGTTTATCGCCCGCCTTCCTCTACTGCGAAGTATGACGAAGAATTGGCTGACACTATCTATGACTTGAGTTCATCGCCGTTGAGCACAATCGTTCTTGGTGATTTCAATATTGATTTTAACTCAACGCATAAAACCGCCCACAAGGGAAAGTTTTTGTAGTCTTTGTTGCATTGTGCACCTTTGCAAAATGTTGTTAATGCAACAAGAAATCACTCTGTTCTTGATTTGATTTTATCGAGTAATGAGATTGTCAGCAACGTTGATATCCTCCCGCCTTTTGGTGGTTCAGATCACAATGTCATCTCATTTCGAGTCTTTTTGGACGTCTGCGATTCAGTATTTCTCCCGTATCCTGACTTTGCAAATGCTGACTACACCGGAATTAGCAATGTCCTTTCTTCTATTGATTGGATGCAAGTATTTGGTAACTATGTGTCTGTTGATGATCACTATGGACGCTTCTGTAGAACTGTCTACGGCATCTTCGCGGACTTTGTACCCTTTCGGTTTGCTAAACGTCAATCGCATGGCTATTCAAAACATATATGCAATGTTTTGCAGCAAAAGTCCCGTCTTTTTACCTGATCCGCTTGTTGATGATACCTATAGACAAGTATGCCTAAATTTTGAGAATCATATTAAGAAGTATCTGGCCAATAGGGAAAGACATTTTGCTAAGGTTGATGCAAAAATTATGCTTACATTAGACTTTGCAGCAAAGGGCAACAAAAACTTCCGTCCCTTTTGGATAATGACAACAAACTTCTCAAAAGTGATAAAGAAAAAGCTGTTGCTTTAGCAGAATTTTTTGCTGGAATCTTTACAAATGGAGATGATAGGTTGAGTTATGACAACGCAATTCCTCCGTTCACTTCATATCCACGTAATCTTCCCAGCTGTAGCGATATTTAAATATATTCAGAACTTTTGCTCAAAGTACTAAAAAGGCCAAGAGCAACGGTTTCTGTCGCATGATGGAATTCCTCAAATATTCTAAAAAAGTGTGCCCGTTCTCTATGCTCTCCTTTGACATTTACTTTCAATGCATCCCTATCAATGGGGCAGGTTCTTAAGCTATGGAAAAATGCCTTGATAACGGCAATCCCAAAAAATCCCACTTGCAATTCTTTATTTAACTTTCGTCCCATAAGCATCACTCCGCCTTGTGGTAGGATTCTTGAAAAATTTGTCAAGGAAAAGCTAGGAGACTGGGTACACAAAAATCATGTCATACCTTCAGAACAGTATGGATTCTTACTTGGAGGACCACTGCCCTACTTTCTGACTCACTTTTTGATTGGATTACAGCAATTAATCAAGACAAATCATTTGATATCATTCATTTCGATTTATCTAAAGCCTTTAATAGAGTCAACCACTACAAACTCTTACTGAAACTGGAAAAAATCGGAGTACGTGATAGACTACTGGCATGGATTGACTCGTATCTCAGTGAACGCAGAATGACTGTATGAGTTGGAAATGACTATTCGGACGAGTATGTTTGTGGTAGTGGTGTTCCTCAGGGTGGGATTCTTTCGCTTCTTTTTCTAAGTTACACCGATGATCTACCTGCCTTCGTAAAAACACATCAAATTATCCGCATACAAACTTTTGCAGATGACTTGAAAATCTACTTCGCATATGCCAAGAATGAACAAACAGAAGCCCATGAAGCCCTCTCTTCGTCTATCGAAAAGATGGTAACATTCAAGGAAATGGGATTTGCCTCTAAGTCTTTCAAAATGTTCTGTGATGCACTTGGGCGATGCTCCTTACAGGCCATATTACTGTGAGGATGCTGTTCTTGAGCGTCGGGAAGTAGTGAGAGACTTGGGGGTTATGATTGATAGTTCACTCAAGTTTTTCAGCCATTACGAATCAGTCATCAATAAATCATTGGCGTCATTGTTCATGCTCCTGAGAAACGTGCACAGCAACGATCCTGCTTCATTGGTGCGATTGTATAGAACCTATGTTTTACCTCACCTTGATTACGCTTCACCCGTCTGGAATCCGTTCCTTAAGAAGAATGCGATTAAACTTGAGAGAGTACAAAAAGTATATACTAGGGTAATTTTTTACAGATGTTTTCCTAGTACCGATTACCCACGATGTTTACTCATATAGTGAAAGAATTGTCACTTTGAAATTGCGTAGTCTAAAATATAGGTGCGTTGTAAACGGTTTAGTTTTTGTTTTTGAATCTTGCATCTAGAAACTAGATTGCGAGCGAGTAAGTACTGGATTTTCAGACCGTGTGGGGAATGTACAAATGGGTTTAATCTACATCATCGTAAAATAGGTAAAAAAATGTTTTTGGCAACTTCCAATTCATTTCATTTCTTTTTTTTCCAATTGTCGCCCTTCAAGATGGCTGAGTCTCTTACCAAAAGAAATTGCTTGCAGTAAGAATACTTCCGTTTCCCGTAAAAAAAATTGCTTCTATTGATGTGTTAAGAACGTTGCATATCCCTGATGTTTAGGAGTTCAATGCTTGCTCGTCACCTAGCCTTTCAACTGCACATATATCACTTCTCGCTTCTTGCCAGATCGAGTATAGATTGATCATTCTTTGCCTTTTGCATTTGTGTCACTAACCATAATTATGCCTTCACTAACTGTAACCAACCTGTCATGCCAACAGGGTGTTCTTTTTACAGTCCAGGTCACATTGAAATCTAGCCCCAGACCTTAGACCGTTTTTCTTGAAAGTAGTTCATCTATTTTAGTTGACACAATCTTGCTTCCTCTAAAATTAAGTTATCGGGGACAAGACAGCTAGCTTACCGGGGCCTCGCTGGCACCCAAAAAACCGGGTCATCAGAATTTTAGAGTGAGTAAGATCCAGATTCTTTCTTTAGATTATTTAACACAGTTCGCAGCCTTCTGCGATGAACGTGTGCATGTCTTAGGTCTACGGCTCTTCAGCTTGTTTATACTTATGCTCCTATCTCATGTAGCTACCTTGATTGGTTGGTTGGTTTTGCAAGTTTGTTCTGCATTCTTTGTTTTTTTGTTAGGTGCACCATGAGTGTATTGAAACAAATAAATATGTAAATAAATAATTGATAAGATAAACTTATTAAGATTCTATCACAAAGAAGAAGACTTTTTTTAAATAAAATGAGAAAGAAACAAATCCGGTGAGACACTAAAATGTTACAAGTTTTCAAAAATAAAACAATAGAACTTTCGGGACAACCTATTAAATTGTGATGTTTTATTGCTGTAACAGCCTTTCTCCTTTAAATGTTTATATAGTATTAGGTGGGTCCGAAAATTGGTGCCTTTTTTAGACCTGTTTTAAAAACGTTCAAAATGAAGATAGACAAACCTTTCAAACAGTATCCGATGCAGAATTTCTTTCTCTTTCCATTTCCGTTGTGACTGTTCCAACGAGCGCTGAGATGATTGCCGAAAACTAGAATCCTTTATTTTTACCAAGTCCAAGTTTCGCTATTTCTTAGAATTTTCATTTTAAACTTTTGAAGATGCTCTAATAACCATCTGATAAGTCAAACCTTTTTCAAATTGATGCGGTTTTGCATTTTTTATCTTCCTCTTTAAAATTTTGCTGAATTATTAGGTCATTCCGAAAGTAATTTCGCTTTGTTCAAACGGACGCCACAGACGATGGAACAAAGATTTCTAGGAGATCTTGGAAGCTTTCGATGCAGCATTTCATTCTCCTTCTAACGGTTATGAAATTGTTGCAAAACAGTCAATGAGCTTTAAGAAATGAACCAAAATCTGCGACCCATGCTTTTTGAGATAGTTAAGTTTCACAATTTTTTAAAACTTTCATATCGATCCCCAGAAGGAGTTCAAGTAACGATTCGATAGAGTAAACCTTATAGAAGACAGCACTGCTTTTTTCTCCTTTCCATAGCTTGTCATACATTTTTAACAGAATTTTAACTGATGCTACCGATTTCCATACTTGGGCAGCTAAATCCTCGTAGAACGTCAAAAGAAGAGCAGCTCGCGCACTATTCGATGCAGCAATTTCTCCTCTTTCTAAAAAGTGTTTTTTGTTTCCGATTCGTTTAGTTTCCGGGGATGAAATCATCATAACTCATTTTTTTAGCGAGCCCCAGGCTGTACCCGAAAAACTCGAAATTTGATATTTCGAGCCCGTAAACCCTCAAATGCTTTGTAAAATTTATGCTAACTTATAGTACTATCTTGGTAGTCTCAAATTCCGAAAAATTGTGATGTTTGATGCGATTGTGGCTGAGGTGGGCCTGTCAAAATCCGATGGTTCTCTTAAAAAATCTTTCAAAAAGTTACGGCGAGATACGAGGAAGAGAAAAAAGTAGTACTGTAATCTATAAGGTTTACACTATCGAATCGTTACTTGCATTCCTTCTGAGGATTGACATAAAAGTTTTAAAAAATCATAAAACTTGACCATCTCAAAAAGCATGGGTTGCAGGTTTTGGTTATTTTCTGAAAGCTTATTGAAGGCTTTGCAACAATTGCATAACTATTAGAAAGAGAATGAAATTCTGCATCGAATGCTACCAAGATCTCCTAGAAATCTTTGTTCCATCGTCTGTGGCGTCCGTTTGAAAAAAGCGAAATTACTTTCGGAATGACCTTATATTTTACCAGAGCATTAAATTTTGAGAAATTCGTGTGACACATTGGCCCGTAGTAAACCCCCTCCAGGGAATCTGCTCTGAGGCGGACCTGAGTTGATCGTGGGGCGCCTCAGTCCAGCATCCGGTGAGCCATTGATCTAGATGCGGATCGCTTTTCAGGTATAAAAATCTTGCTCGTTATCAAAGAAAAAACATCTATATCGCTTGTGCAGGTTTGGTCAAACGGGTATGTGATTGATACTCAGCCCGCACGACCGTAGTTCGGCGCTGGCCAATGGTAAATTTTTGTGCATCACTGAGCAATCTTTGATGGCGACCACTATCAAAGAAATCGATGGCGGCCGCCACCAGGGAATCCACAAACCAAAACAATGCACAAAACAAAACTGCGTTTTTTTTAACCAAGATTCCATCAAAAATTGGACAGTAGGGAGAAATCGAGTGGAAATTAATAAAGAGATTGTCGCTCGAAGTAGTTTTTGTAAAAAATAACCTAAGCAAACTATACAAAACGAGAAAAACTATTCCCTTGTTTTTTGCCGAAATCAGCTGCTCATTGATCCTTTTCCTTTTGGGCACCGGTATTGTGCAGTTTTGCGCGTTCTTGTACGCAATACGTTTAATAAGATGTCCCGTAATTTACTCACGAGCGACTTACGGGTCTTTTCTTTGCGTCTCATCCTTTCCACACTATCTCGGTCGATTCATCTCAAAATGACGCTGCTCTTATGAAATTCAGGTGAAATCATCGCGGCACTTTCCCTGACACTCACCCGTCAGATCAGGTCGCATTCTTAAGCATGTGAGAGTGGCTGCTGGTCAGTTTATCTCAAAAACCTCAACTCACGTCTTCAGTTGAGATCATCTGAAGTGAAGTGGGCTTTACTACGGGCCATTATTGCACCAAACACTGCAAAATCCTCAAAATATCGAAGTTTTAAAACTCGGTTATTAATATCACTAGTATCACGAAGTAAATGAGCGATTACGGCGTAAAAATGGATAGATTTTGGAATTTCGACTACAACTTTGCGCAATCCTAAAATTGAGAAGTACAGCGATTTCGTTTGCAAAAGTCGCATGTTCCGCGAAAAAAAGGTAGCTGTCAGAAAGAGGAGGAAAAGATACATCGAATGGTACCTTAGTTTAATGTCTGATGTTTTGCGAAGTTAGAATAAGCCAAATAAAATTTGATCACTTCAGAAAATATATTAGGTCGTCCTGAAAGTATTTATTTTCGCTTTTTTCAAACAATCGCCACGGTCCGCAGAACAAACATCCTTAGAAGATCTTGGAATCATTCGATGCAGTTTTTATGCTCTTTCAAAAAGTTATCTTTTTATTGCAGTTTAACAAACGAGCTCTCAGAAAATTACCAAAAAGTGCGACCCACACTTTTTACCAAGGTCAAGTTTCGCTATTTTTCTAAATTTTTGTACTGATTCTCCGAAGAAGCCCAAGTACCTTGCGGATAGAGCAAACCAAGTAGGATACAAAACAATTTCTTTCTCCTTCCCAGAGCTCTCCATAATTTTTTGACAAAATTTCAAACAACACAATCGAATTTTAGCAGGCCCATACCAGACGAAGACTCGTCAAACTCTAAGAAATTCTCAGTTTTTGATACTCTTAAAGATAGATTAAGATTCATTACTAATTTTACAAGTCAAATGAGCGTTTCTAGGTTCGAAATACCAGATTTTGAATTTTTCGGGTATATCTTGGGGCGCCATCAAAAACATGAATTTTGTCGATTTTGTCCTCTGAAAGTTTACGAATAAGAAACAAAAAACATGTCTCTGAAAGAGGAGAAGGTGCTGCATCAAATAAAACCCGAGTTGCTTCCCGAGTGATGCTCTATGAGGTTCAAGTTGACGAAATATAGAATTTGATAGCATCAAAAAAATATTTCTAAAAATTTTGTAAAGTAAGATTTTGGAAGGGGCGGAAGTTGTTTTGTATCCTACTTGGTTTGCTCTATCCGCAAAGTACTTGGGCTTCTTCGGAGAATCAGTGCGAGAAGAAAAATAGAGAAACTTGACCTTGGTAAAAAGCATGAGTCGCAGTTTTTGGTTGTTTTCTAAGAGCTCGTTTGCTGATCTGCAATACAAAGATGACTGTTTGAAAGAGCATAAAAAACTGCATCGAATGCTTCCAGAATCTTCTAAAGATGTTCGTTCTGCGGACCGGGGCGATTGTTTGAAAAAAGCGAAAATACTTTCGGGACGACCTAATATTTTAGCATTTCTAGAAAGCGTGCCAGAAAGATGCAAGAAATTGCTTTAAATTGCAAAAGGTTTGATCTTTCAGATGTTGGTTAGAGCACCTTCAAAAGCCTAAAATGAAAGTGCTAAAAATCAGCGAAAGTTAGACATGGTAAAATGAAGGCTTCTAGTTTTCCGCAATTATCTCAGCACTCTTTGAAAGAGTCACAACGAAACGTAGCTGTTGGAAAGTGGAAGAAATTCTGCATAGAACACTTTGTAGATTGTTTGTCTGTCTCTATTCTGAATGACTTGAGGATAGGTCTAAACAGCACGAAGTTTTGAACTCACCTAATATTTTACTTTCATTATTGCTATACCTCTGATATGTTCTTTAATTCTTCCACTAAATCTTCGAGTGGTTGTTTCTTACGTTCTGTAAACCACAAGTAACCTTTAATTCAACTGGCTTGTCGACTGGATGGCGAGGCTTTGTGACCTAATTATGGCCAGTCGCGCCGGCACGCAGTCTGCGTTTCTATCGCGCGCAGCTCTCTGATCACTATCCAGTCTTAATTAGGTCGCGAAGCCCCGCTTTCCGGCCGCCAAACCAGTTAAATCAAAGGGCACCACATTCGACGCAGTATACAACGCTTTTAGAAATGCAACTGCACACTGTTTTATAGGTATTTATGTTGAATTTAGTGACTTGTGATGTTACATATTTGGTATAATCCATTTTACTACAGCTATAGGAATGACTACATTCTGTGCCCTTACTTTCATTGCCAAATTTCAGTAGGTTGTAGCTGCCGACACCTCACGTTTATAGACTGAAAATAAGAGTGGGAATATTGATATGCTTTGTATTGCTTTAGAGCCTGAATCTAAGGTATAGAAGGGACCCATCCCATACCAGAGGAAGGTTTCTTAAAGTTTTAAAAGGACTGCTTCCAAGTTGGCGCTATTTTTGAAAGAATAGCTAGCGGAAGCGTAGCACTTACCCTCCCATGCCAGTGACTACTTGTGTAAACGTCATCGATAGTACCCGGGTAAAGAAAAAAAGGATAAAGGAAGGAAAGAAAAACTAAATCCACCATCTTCAAGTGATTTTGATTAGAGTAATGTATGGGAAAGAAATATCGTGGAAATGATAATGAAAAGCATGTTATATTGTCTGTGTAGAATGACAGTCTTCTTTTGCCTCAGTCGATATCAGTCAATTTCAAGGTAGAAATGAGTTAAGCTATTTCCAGTAAACTTACTTTGGTTTAATTATACCCTGACCTAGATGTCCAACAGATTGTTATAGGAACGTCCTTTGTTTTTCCAATTTTGTTTGGCCTAAAAATTCTTTTAGAGTCATTGTTTTTTGCTTGTTTTTATGATGGTTGCTTTCCTTGATTATTTTCTGAAATCAAGCAAGTAATCAACTTTCTTTCAGATGGAGCAGCGGAAAGCATGAAAACTCTATACGAAACAAAGTCCTAAACGAATATAAACGAATTATCAACATGTCTATAGGTGACCGCAAGGATTTCAATTCAATGTGCGAGGGGTCCCTTAGTAGAATTGGGTAAGTTATTCTACATTACCCAGTTGTGATTGTAAATTTCATTTAGGTATTTGAAGACAAAAATATGGACGTCCAGCGATTACATGACTGTGCCCTGCTGAAATAGGAGCGACGACGATGGCTCTATAGGTAATATTTATGAAGCTCAGAATTTGGGCTAGTCTTTTCTTGTTCAACCTTTTTCATATGGCCAGAACTCAGTTTGAAGTGAGCGGAATCTTACTGCCTTCGTGCACTATTGCACGTTGCAGAGAATAATAAAAACGTATAGCCATTCTTCTTCGCTATGACTCGTCAATGAAAAACTTCCGTGAAATTAACTCGGAATGATTGCTGTGGCATAGTCTCGTAGTCGCGTATACTCTAACAAAACATTATTCTCAAGACATCATGAGTTATAACTTTGCGATACTGCTTTAGAGTCGATTTTTGTTTGTTATTCTGCTTACACTCAAGAAAACGACGAAGGTTTATTGAATTTGGTTGGTGGGTTGAAATTTTCATGTAGAATTTTTCCCCTTAACTTGCATCTCAATGTTCATACAGTCGAAACAGCGGAAAGTGCACAACTTAAAGATTTTGGCGCTATTACTGTTCGGTGGTAAAGGTCAAATTGGGTCGATATAACGTCGCTCATGCTACAACTTCTTGTGGTGTTAGAAATGTGGTGTTTTTTGTGGTGTCTTAAGGAAAATCCATCAAAACAGATTGTGGTCGGTTATTTTAAGTTTTGTGTATGTGGAACAAAATGTCATTATATTTTCAGTCTATGCTTGCCGAAAAAAACTAAGGCAAAATATACCGAAGTTGGTGCGAAAGAACCTGAAATACGTATTAAGAAGGCCAGGATCGAAATCGATGGCTTAGGAAAGGGAAGGGGTTGAAAGAAAATTTGATATTAACCCCATATGTTTCTAGTCTAGTTTGATCCGATTAGTTTAAAATAAGTTTTGATTGGCACGGTGCACCATTTGGAGAATTGTTGGATTTCAAGCTTCAGAAAGAGTATAAAGTAAGTGGCTAAGTTTTTCACGAAGTCTTTGCATATCGTTTAGATATGAATTCTTACATTTATTTTCCACGAGGGGACGATGCATGTAGAATAAATTCAATTTCCTGAGCATTGATGCCTACCAGTTGTGATATCCAAACTTTAATTAGTCTAAGTTCTAAAAATATCTTATAGTACAATATTTTCAGGCACGCGGCATGAAAAGAAACAAAAAACATGAAAAAGAAAAAGTCTCTGTCTCGAAAAAGAAAGGACTAACCTCTGCCCATGAATTTCAATCGATGATTTGAACTTGGATCTGAACAGCACTGAAAGCAGTCTGTATCTTGGTTTCAGATTTTTCGAAAAGGTATTGACCAGACAATAAAGATTATAGCTCGATCGAATATAGATGTATCAAATGCCTGTGTTCTTTTGCAAGCGTCCTCAACATCGAGTGAGGAGCAGTAAATGTATATTTCTGTACTATAAGCGGAAAAAATGCATATGGATTATGTACATGTCTGTGCTACTTTTGTAGAATTACGCGTGACGGATGACTTAAGCTAAAAATTAGACTATCCTGTTGGATAGGATTGACCAGTTGGTCTGAGGTTGGACAATTGGCTTGTCAAGTATGTTCTGAAGATACATACTCGAAGTAAAAGGTATATGTGAGAGTTAACAATGAGGGGAACCATTGTCTATTTCGGTATGAGTCAAGGTCCTGGGCTACGTTCACGAACCTAGACTCAACTGAAAAGCATAAATAGAGGCGGATGGACCGCCGAAACGTTGGCTTACCGTTCGATAAAGTCTTGCTATCAACCTTGGTCGACAGCTTTGAAAAACTGTACTACAAATTAAATCACAATGCCAAGATGTATGGACATACGAGCACGAAGTCTTCTAAGAAACGTACCAGCAAACTGCTCTCGAATTGTCAAAGAGGTTCTCTCGATGGGGCAGAAAATACCCAGCGAGAGACAAACGGTGTCCTTTCTACGCCGATGCCTATTTCGTCTGATCCCGAAATTCATCATGAACAAACATCTTGACGAATTGTGTCGACTGTCGCGAAAAAGCCGGCAACTGCAAGATATAGAGCGACGTATTCTGAAAGCGGCCGACGATTCCGTCAGAGTTATAGATATTCCACCTCCTAATCTCAAAAGACAACTAAGCTGCAATCGAGCGTATGACAGAATCCGCACGACCGCTGTTGTGTCATCTGCCCGTCTGGAAAAACAGACGACTGCATAAAATTGGGAGTGGCATATCTCATAATCTGTCAAAAATGCGTTGATCAGTATAGGAGAGACTGGCAGATTCCTGTGCACAAGGAATTAAAGAGCATCTTGACGGCCTTAGAAAATCCAAAATATCCACACCTTTGAGTGCACATCGAAGGTTATGTCATAAGAACCAGCACTTTCAAGTCACTGTAACGATCTTCTCGCACGAGTGTGAGTTAATAGCCCGCAAAACGTTGGAGGCCTTTTGGATAGCGTCCAAATCACCAAAAATGAACCGCAAAGATGAAGGCATTGCCATAAACAGTAAACAGCTCCCTTATAAAACCCTATGTGGACTTTGATACGCCATCTTCTATGACCATATAAAGGGCATTGTTGACACTAACTATCATACTCACTCATAGCGCAGCTACAGCGCAGTACTGGTGGTTCGGTCTCTACATCCCGATCTGGCAAAGCTGAGGTCGGGCTTTAAACATCTACTCTGGCAGTCCATCACATAGTCAAACTAAATCCATTGCCAAACACGGTGTCTGAACGGGCAGTTCTCAAAGTCTCGATCTTTCAGGAAGCCCTGAAGAAGGCGGACGGACCACCGAAACGTTGGCTTATCGATCAATAAGGTCTTGCTACAAACCTTGGTCGTTAGCTTAAAAAACTGTATTACAATTTGAATCACAATGCCAAGGTTCATCGACATTCGAGCACAAAGTCTTGTAAGCATAAATAAATTTATTAAGGATCCTGGTTTCCCTACCCCGAAACAGGGAACTGAGACCGCTCCCAACTCATCCATTAGGGAGGAGTGGGCTGGAGAAAGAAGAGAGTGATGACTACAACAAGGTTGCCTTCTGTATCTGTGGAATAGATCAAAGGTTAGGTAAGGGATTCAGGTCGGCGTTGCCGTTGGCGTTTTGTGAACAAATTTTCCAACATTTCTAAAATGGCTTAGTTGACTGTATTTATATGTAATACATTTGTTGAAAGTAACAGTATTCCTAATTGAATTATTTCCTTGTCGTAATTTGAGTTGAATAATAACTTAATCGGTCGCGCGCCTGCCGTGATCGTAAACGGTTATCATAGCTCTCTCTCTGATCCATTTTTTTCCTAGCTACCTTCTCTGTACTTTTTCAATTTTCGTCAAATCCGCCGCTTTTCTAGGTCACGCTTCTCTCATTTGCGATTCATTTCAGCATTTTGAGAGTCGTCGAAATTTGTTTTCCTGAGTAATCTTGCTGAAACCTTGTTTGGCGATCAATACTAGCATGCCTGCTCGCGTCAATAATAGATCATCCTCGCAACCCACTGCCACATGTACGCTTAGGAAAAGAAAATCTGGTAATAACGCACAGGAATTTGAAGCTGTCGAACCTTTTGATGCAGGCCTAGTTGACTTCAATGACCTCTCAAAGAGTGAGATCATACAATCTATCTTGGATAGAAATACTGATCCACTTATTGAGAGGATGGTTTTAGCTTTAAGGAACAGAATGCCGAAAGATATCGAGACTGAAAAACTTGAGGGAAGTGTTGTTCTGGTTGGGCTACCCGAAGCTCCGGGTAATCTGTCGTTGCTGGAAAAGAAAAATCATTTGGACGAAAGTGTGGCTCGAGTACTGGAGATCATAAATGTCGAATGTTGGCCAAGCGAAATTTACAGGATGGGTAGGTTTACTGAGAGCAGACCTAGATTGGTAAAACTTGTGTTTCCGTCGCGATTTTTTTGGTCTCAGGCACTTCGCAACTCATATCTACTACGAAGTCCTACTATGTCCAACGTCTTCCTTCGAAAAAGCATGGCATCCGCAGAGCGCGCGTTGGACTCGGAATTGCGCAAACAGGCTGGGGAGAGGAATCGAGGGAAGGCTGTAAAGGAATGGATGGTTTACAAGGGGGAATTAAAACGTATCTCTGACCTCCTTAGACGACCGCTCCAGGGAAACGCATAAGGGTTGGGCTACTAGGCACTACTGATTACATTTCCTGTTTTTTGTGCAATGCACGCAGTTTGGTAAACAAAATACATTTATTACATGCTTTTCTAGTCTTCTACTCTCCAGACATTCTTTGTATAACTGAATCATGGTTGAGTCCTAGAATTTGTGACAGTGAGCTCATCTCCAATCTCCCTTATAGCGTTTGCCGTTCCGACCGCCTTGGGAACAAAGGTGGGAGTGTGTTGCCTGATAAAAAGCGAGTTTGCTGTTCAGCGCACATGCTTTGCTCAAATCATGAAAGCTGATATTCTCTGCCTAGATATTTTTTCTACTCTCTCACTTTCGCCCTCAAGGGTCATAATTGTCAATCGCCCATCGGCTTCGACGGCTAATGATGACCAAATATTGATCAATGCCTTGTCTGATCTTTGTTCTGTGCCATTGAATACGATTGTTCTGGGCGACTTTAATGCCGACGTTTTATCCCCTGTTAGACACCCACGGTCGAGCGGCTTCTCTCCCTCTTTCAAGCCTGTGAGCTTATGCAGCAAGTGAATGTCCCCACTAGGGGATCATCTGCTATTGATCTAGCTTTTTGCTCTAGCGATATCATTGAATATCTACACACACTTCCTCCCTTTGGATCATCTAATCACAACATTGTAGTTTTTCGTGTTCTTTTTGCTTTCGAAAAAATCATCGTCTTGCCTCTGCCTGACTTTTCTAATGCTGACTATTCTAAAATGAATGAAGCTCTTCTGCTGTTGACTGGTCAAGGGTTTTTGATATACCTCGATTGATGATTTGTACTGTCGATTTTGCACGATTCTATATAAAATCTTTGCGCAGTATGTACCGTTTTCCAAACGAAAACCACCTTCTGGATATACTGCCCACATTTGCAGTTTGATCAACCAAAAAACAAGACTTTTTTTGCTTGCCCAAATCCACAAACGGATCCTCGTTACAGAGAAGTCTGTCTAGACTTAAATCATCATCTGGAAAGATATCTGTCCAATTACGAGCATCGCCTAGCTAGGAGGGGAAGCAAAGAATTTTTTCGTTATTACAAGTTCAAGGTCAAAGGCGGGATGAAATTACCGACTTTGTTTGATGATCTGGGAAATACTCAAGGATGATTAGGAGAAGGCACATGCCTTGGGGCTTTTCTTTTCAAAAGTGTTTGATCATAATGTTGACGAAGCTTTTGATGGAGGTGCTCAAGAGATTATGTATATCCCTGAATCTTGTGGTGATGTACAAGCCACTGCTGAAAGCGTCTTCAAGATATTAAGTAAACTCAAATCGATGGTTACAGCCACTTATGATGGAATTCCAAAGATAGTGTACAGAAAATGTGCTGTACCATTTAGTTTTCCGCTCTCGTACATTTATACTGTCTCTCTCCGCACTGGGGTAGTGCCCAAAATCTGGAAAGAGGCCCTTGTAACTCCAATCCCCAAGAAAGGAAATGCCGACATCATATCAAACTTTCGAGCAATAAGCATTATGCCTTCTTCTGGCAAAATGCTTGAAAAACTAATTCGGAGCAAACTCTATGAATGACTAGATGAGAAACATGTCATCCCCATCGAACAGCATGAGTTTATCCCTGGTTCCACAACGACCCTCCTCGCAGATTCGATTTTCGATTGGTCTACAGCGCTTAATAGTGGTAGATCGGTCGATGTTATATATTTTGATTTTTCGAAAGCTTTTGACAAAGTTAACCATCAGAAACTTCTTTTCAAACTTTACAGCTATGGCATCAGAGGCTCTTCACTGCAATGGTTTTCATCCTATCTCAAAGACAGAGGAATTGACAGTCCGAGTGGGTCATAAATACTCTGAGAGATGCCATTGTGGCAGTGGAGTACCACAGAGTGATATCTTCTCCCCCTTGCTTTTTTTGGTGTATGTTGCTGAGCTACCAACATGGTTGAAGACACACCTCGAGATCAAAGTTCAGATGTTTGCTGATGACATCAAGGTCTACTTTTGCTATTCCGAAGACCTACAGACAGAAGCTTTAGAAGCGCTCTCGATGTCAATCCAAAAAATGGTAGCTTGGTCAAAAATTTGGCAAACTCCTGTTAATGCCTCCAAGACTACTGTCATGCATCTCGGTGATTCCCCTTGTGCTACCTACAGCTGCGATGGTGTTACTCTTGAGAGCTCCTGTGTTGTAAGAGACCTCGGAGTATTGATTGACACTTCACTCAGTTTTTCCTCTCATCTTGAGTTAGTAGTGAAAAAGTCAAACTCAGTCCTTTTCACAATTTTTAGAAGCATACACAGTAAAGATCCGGAAATTCTTTTGAAACTGTACAAGAGTTGCGTATTACCTCACCTGGAATATGCATCTCCTGTATGGAGCCCTTTCCTCAAAAAAAGCATTGAAAAATTGGAGAAAATACAAAAGACTTTACTAGAATCCTTTTTTACAGATGCTTTTCAAATTCAGGATATCCGCAATCTTTACCGTCGTACCATGATCGTCTCAGAAGTTTAAATCCTTAAAGTTTAAAATATAGACGGATTGTGAGCGACCTAGTGCTTTGTTTTCGAATCTTGCGATTAGAAACAAAACTTAGAGCTAGCAAATACTGGGTTTTCAAACCTTGCAGTCAGAGAACAGGTGCTCAGACAATCACAGGCTCTCAGCCGGCAGCCACAAAGCCACCTCGAAAACCCACCAAAAGCGCGGTGGCCTCATCGCCTCACTGTCGCTTCCCGCTGAGAACTGGCAGCGAGCGGGCTGCTATGAAGTCTTCAGCGCGAAGCGAAGGCGGCGGTTTCGCTTCGCGCTGAAAACTTCATAGCAGCCCGCTCGCTGCCAGTTCTCAGCGGGAAGCGACAGTGAGGCGATGAGGCCACCGCGCTTTTGGTGGGTTTTCGTGGTGGCTTTGTGGCTGCCGGCTGAGAGCCTGTGATTGTCTGAGTGGGTTTTACCTTCATTATCGTAAACTTGGTTATAGAAGATTTCTGAAATCTTTCAACTCCTTTATTTGCCGTACAGCTAGATGGATATCACTTTTTCCGATAGACTTGATACAAAATGAAAATTCTTGTGTTTTTCGAAAGAAATTAGGAAGAGAGTAAGTGTTCTCATTATTTTAAAAATACCGGATTTTTAGATCTCGTTATATGCTTTTGCTGTGGTTCTACGCATTAATGTGTTCGTTCGGTGTTCCCTGGGTTCTAGACAGAGGTGCGATAGGTGGAACCGGGCCTTCTAAAAGTGAAGGTGGTTCCATCTACCACTGGCCGGCCAAAAGTGAAGGTGGTAGTGCCGGTCACTCCCTCCCGAAAACGTCGATCGGGGGGGGGGGGGAGCGATAACGTCGACGAGCCTATCCTTCCAGATCGTTGCCACCAGTGCGCGGAAAATAAGCAAAACAAACGCAAAAAAGACTATTGAAAGCATATTTTTTATGTATACGACGGCATATATGTATAATTTGAATAAACGTATTTAGTAATTGATGTATTTTGAAGTGAAAGCCAGCGAGACTTCACAAATTTTATCAGGTAAATTTTGTTATAACGTACTGCGAAGGAAGTAGGTCGATCCAGGCAGTAACCGCCGAGAACCAGAATTTTGAATAATAAAGTAACGATAATTATGCGAAATTTCCACGTTTATAAATCTTGCGGTTGAAGATGTCAGCAATTGCGACTTCATAGGTTTTGAAGGGCAAGTGTTGCTCTACGAGATAGTGAAAAAATTAGGTCGATCTGAGCAGTGGACGCCGAGAACGAGAATTTTAAAAAATCAAGCGATTTTAGGTTGCTTAGTAACAGCTGACGTTTAGACTCCTATAAATCTGGAATGTGAAGGTGTGCAATGTTGCGACTTCATAGGTTTTTGTAGAGTAAGACTTGTACTATCGAATTGTGCCTTAGCCGTGCCGATCCATCAAGAAACCGCCGAGATTCAGGCTCTTAAAATTACAGGTGAAAAACCGCTTTTTGAAATTCAACAGCTCATAACTTCTTAAAAACTGCATGAATTACGTTGCGACTTCATAGGATAGATTCTTCTCATCAAGAGCTTTCAGATGATATATGATATGTGGGGGGTTCAATGATTTCTGCGGCTCTAACCCAGGGTGGAGACTTTTCACCCCAAAGTCTCCACCTCGCCCACGTTAATGTATTGGCCGGAGACCGCCAGTGGAGACTTTGGGGTGAAAAGTCTCCACTCCCGGGCATGTGCCGTGAGAGGCGCGAAACCTCCGATATTATATATCGTCTGAAAGCTCTTGATGAGAATAATCTAACTTATGAAGTCGCAACGTAATTCGTGCAATTCTTAAGAAGTCATGAGCTGCTGAAGTTCAAAAAGCGGTTTTTCACCTGTTTTTTTTAAGCCTAAATCTCGGCGGTTTCTTGATGGATCGGTACGACTAAGGCATAGCCCGATAGGGCAAGTCTTACTCTACAAAACCTTTGAAGTCGCAACATTGCACACCTTCACGTTTCAGATTTATAGGAGTCTGAACGTCAGCTGTCACTAAGCAACCTAAAATCGCTCAATTTTTTAAAATTCTCGTTCTCGGCGTCCACTGCTCAGATCGACCTAATTTTTTCACTATCTCGTAGAGCAACACTTGCCCTTCAAAACCTATGAAGTCACAATTGCTGAAATCTTCAACCACCAGATTTATAACAGTGGAAATTTCGCATGTTTTTTTCGCTATTTTATCATTCGAAATTCTGGTTCTCGGCTATTACTGCCTAAATCGACTTAATACATAAATATATGCTCTCAATACTTTTTTTGCTTTCCTTTTGCTTATTTTCCTTCTTTTAAGCTTCAACAAAAAATTTTTCTCAAACCCAAAAGTGAAGGTGGTCCCGTACCAGCTCAAAAGTGAAGGTAGGCGGAGACTCGGCTCCGACTATCGCACCTCTGGTTCTAGACTGCGGTTGTTTTATATCATGGTCAGCGCTACAATACCTTGCAAATGTTTGTGTTGGCTAATGTCGGAGCAAAAAATACAAAAAGATATCTAGAGATGAGATTTTTTTAGCAAGTCGAGCTTGTGTTTTCTTACTAACCACTGTTAGGATTGTTTTTTTTATTTCGATTTTACTAATTTTTGATTGGTCGTGCTGTTCTCGCTTTCCGTTCTCGGTTCCTTGTTTAGGCGCACCTAGAGTGCATCAAATAAATAAATAAATAAATAATCAAATTTTTAATCCTATTATAAATCCTCAAACTTAGTGCATGTTCGTAAATTCTTAACACTTTTGTTTGAATAATAGTACTTTACATTCACTCTCAAGAGTAAAGCCTATACGAGACGTTCCATGACAAAATCTTACAAGTTTGACTCAAAAAGTGATACTATCAAGCACATGTAAGCAGTGTATGCCAACACCCTCAATTTGAAGGTAATCCGAAATTGATTTAGGCCCGTATGCACGTACATCCCCGCGGGGAGGGGAGGGGATCTGAGAGGGGAAGCGTCATATCTCGCTAGTTTATATATCTTTCTTCTTCTTTTTCTGTCTTGCTTTTGAAGGTTCTCATACACTGATACGTGCGCATAACGGATGCCTGCTTACTGCCATACAAGATTAGATATTCACTATTTCGTCTGATCCCCTGGGGATCCCCAGGGGATCACCGCGTATTTTCAAAGTCATTTATCTTCCTGAAAATCCACTGAAAATGCTGTAAAATTGTACTGACGATATACTACAGCAGTGCTAAACATGTTTATAGTAGAAATGAGTGAAATCTCAAGATATCAAAATTTTCGATGAACCGCTGCTCGCGAGCCAGGGATTATCGAAAAAATCAAAATCTTCATAATCCATCTCTTCTGTCGAAAACATGCTCAGCAGTATCGTAGTATATCTTCAGTACAATTTTGCAGGGGTTTTATTGAGTTTTCAGGGAGATTAATGACTTTGAAAATGTGAGGTGATCCCCTGGGGATCCCCAGGGGATCAGACGAAATAGTGAATATCTAATCTTGTATGGCAGTAACCTGGCATCCGTTATGCGCAGGTATCAGTGTATGAGAATCTTCAAAAACAAGACAGAGAAAGAAAAAGAAAGATACATAAACTAGCGAGATATGACGCTTCCCCTCTCAGATCCCCTCCCCTCCCCGCGGGGATGTACGTGCATACGGGCCTTAGCTACGTTTCCACCGGTGGTTCCCAGGGTTTCCATTCGGGAAAAGAAAGACAAAAATTTTCAAAAATAAAGGTGCCTGTCGTCAACCACGCACTCCGAAAGATTTTCGGGGTGCTTTTCAAGAATTTTGCGGGCTCTTAACCCCTAAATTTTACTTAGATAAAAGGGTGTGGCGGCTTTTCTAGAAGGTTTAAAAATTTTGATGATTTTCAAAAATTATTCCAATGACTTACAAGTGGAGAACGGGATTTATCTAGCCAACAAAGATTCACCGTAACGTAGTTATTAAGGTCACGAACTGTCGACAATTTTATTGAAATTTTGAACAAGATTCACATGCCATTTTCGTCTAATTGGAATGAAAATCGGTACATGGAGGTTTTTTATTACGATGTTTCCAAATATAATAGTGATTTTGCTTGGAATGTCAAATTTTTATTTGAAATATGCTTTTTTGAATGAATTTCAATTAAAATTCAAAAGGATACCATCTAGAGCTTTTGATCATGACGTTTTCAGATGTTTGCTCACAACTCTTGCGTTTTTTCTTCAAAACATGGACTTTTTCATGAATTGTAATGCAAAACTGGAAGGATTGGAGAACATCGAAAAAATCTGCTACAATAAACAACCAGCAATTCTGAATCCTATTAATATTATGTACCATCGCTATTTCAGACACAAAAATAAAAAATGAATTTCCACCAAGTTTTTAGTTTTGATTTGATTCCATGAATAAAAATTTGTTTTTGAGGTTTGAGTATTTAGAAAATCAACAGCATATTCGAAAACATCATTAGACAAAACCTCTAATTATCGGTTTTCACCAGTCGGGGATAAAGTTACTACTGAATTTCCAGTTCAATGTTGAATTAAATTTCGGTTTCGTGTATTACAGGATGAAAGCAAGCTACCGTGTTTGCACAGTCATTCTTCTCACAGTGGAAATTGGATGCTGATTAGTTGTTGACAGTTCATAAACTTTATAACTAACAATAAGTTGTGGCAGTTTTTTGGGCAGAGTTTACGGTAGGTAAGTTTCTTCACATCTTACAATTACCTTACATATAAGGCTGGATTTCAGTTTGTATGTCTGTGTTTATATATGTAATACGTATCGAATAACAAATTCCATTTCTGAACCGATGCGGACCAAACTTGGCACACATACACTCTGGGCTGTAAGTATAGGTTATATTTTGTGATTTTGACCTGTAGGACTGGAGTTCGCACAGAAGGGTACTCGAGCATGCTGATTGCGAATACAATATTAGTTTCCAAAAATATCCGTTACTTTCATAGATTTCATCGATTTCTTGCAAACTTTAAGCTACGGGGCTGGGAGTTGGTACAGGAGGGGGGGTACGTAAGCATGCTGATTACTAACACAGCGGGAACCGAGAATTGGCATGTAGAAGTGGGCACAGTGGAAGGTCGTACAAGTATAAGGATGAAATTTTTATCATAATGTTTCAACAGGGCCGGGCGGAGCCGGGTAAGCCAGCTAGTGAGTATATACTAGCCACTTGCACATTTTTCAACTCATGTAAGTAAATTTTGAATATTTACACTCAGTATCGGTGCGATAATGTGAGAATTTGCTTACCCTCCCCCTCCCCCTTCACTCCTGAACCGGTACCAAAGCGACCCCCTTCACCAAAAGCGGAGAAAAATTTCAACAGTGAGGTAATAAGTAAAGGAGATATTTGTATGGGAATTGTATATTGTGTATCGGAAGAGAGGAAGAAGATTTATAGGGATTTACGAACTACCAGAAGGAAAGAAACAGCAGCTTCTGTAGTTGCACAGCAACGTCAGGAAGAAAGTTCCGTGGAAAATCGTTCCCTTCTGGTTTCAGAGAATAAATAGATTAAGAACCCGTTTATAGAAGTACCTAGTGAAAGGTGTGCCCAATGATTTCTGGATATTTACGAGTTTTCAACATAAAAAAATTCATAAATTTTGTAGATGGATAGCTGGTACACGGAAATAGTTACCTTGAAAGCCGTCTCGTCCTCCGCTTTCAAAAGATATATAGCATGTCTGAGATCCATTTAAAGAAGTGCATGGGTATAGGGTGTGCCTAGTGATTTTTGGAGATTTTAGAGTATTTAGCATTAGAAAATTCTCAACTTTTGTAGATGAGCATCTTGTACTCCGAGATGGTCACCATTGGAACTCTAATTAAGCACTCCCATTATAAAAGTCTCACCCACCCTTCACCCGGCATTTTTTTTTACGGACCCTAGGCAAAGTATATATTTTCTGAAAGCGGGACGAGACGGTTCCAATGTGACCATATCGGGTTAAAAATATTTATCTACAAAAGTTAAGATTTTTTTATGTTGAAAACTCAAAAATTTCCAGAAATCACTAAGCACACGCTTCACCCAGACACTTTTTTAACGGATCTCAGACATACTATAAATTATCCAAAAAAGGAGGACGAAACGATTTTGATGGTTACTATTAGGTTGTTACATAAGTCTTGTTACACTTAACTTCTAACGGCGATAAGTCATACACCTCATAGTCTTTGCAGGACTCCAAAATACCATTCGATAGAGCAAAGCAAGCTCTACAAAATGGTCTGCAAAAGTTCGCACCAGCTCCGACCCACCGTAAGTTTGCACCCAAAATCTGAGTCGTACTGAAATTCAAAAAATCGCGAAAAATTCATATCTTTGTTCAAACAAATCCTACTGATCTCCAACTTGCTCACAAACTCACTGCCCGAAAAATTGAGAAAAATCGTAACTCAATTCACAAAAATCCTACAAAAATTCTAACCTGCTCACGTAAACACTATCCACATAAGACATATATGTACACCTTTCTCGTATTTTTTTCTCGGTTAGAAACCAAGAAAACGAAGATCTTCATGTTTCTGCCAAAGTGATTCTGTGCCGTCCCCATATAAGTAGATGTATACTTCAAATCTGTAAAAGTACAAACATGGACTTTCAGCTCTGTACAAGCTTTAGTTCTCGAGAAATTTGAATTTTAGCTTGAACCACATGACTAGGAAAACTGTATTCGATATTTCTCGAGAACTAAAGCATGTTCGCTTGACGTTTTTTCAGACCTAACGTACTCACATCGAACGAGGTCAACGAACCTTCAGTCCACCAGACAGTGAAGTCCGCATCAGATAAGTGTGACGGACATCATTTGATTGTGCGCAGTAGTCCTGCTAGCAGTGGCGTACCCAGGATTTCGGCTCGGGGGGAGGGGGCGGCAAAAAAAAATTTCAAATGAAGGTGCGTGGCGTTAGCCACGCCCCCGAAAATTTTTTTATAAGGCGAATTTGAATTTTTAAAAAATTTTAAAAATTATTTTAATTGTTTACAAAAATAAACAAGTCATTTGCACATTTTTACAACTCATGTAAGTAACTTTCAAAAATTTCGCGACCCGTTCTCGGGGAAGGGGCCCCCTCGGTACACCACTGCCTGCTAGGTATACTGTGCGGTATCGAGCTCACACAACGATATCAGTGGTAGTAGATCACTCGTTATCGTCAGACATTTCTGTTGTTCATGCTTGGATTGCGAGAATATATCCACGCCGCTTCAAGGGTCTTAGGCTCCAACACACGTCAGTTCATTGCGAAGCTACGACAGTTGAAGCATGAACCAAATAGTGTTATAGAATCGTTTGATGTAACATCTCTATACACTAACGTCCATGTTGATGCTGCTCCGCAAGCGCTAGGACGAAAATGAAAACGCACGAACTTATGGAACAACCTAATAGAACACCTCAGGCATGTAATCTTCTCGTTAGTTGCTTGAGCTTAGTTCAAGATTGGTACAAATTTATCGCACAAAATAGAGTACAGACTAACGTCTCGGCGAACTCGCCTTCTTCAGAGTCTAAACAGTCGAAGACACATAAGTAAACTATCCGATCAAACACCTCGTCCACTACAGAAAAGAGCCCAACCCCTGGAAAAACAACAGCACCAAAACGCAAAATTAAGCCAGTGATCAACTTAGCAGATGATAATAATTAGGTGGGTGCAGACCACTTGTGTATCAGGTGTTGTCTACCTTATCACGTGTACATCATGTGGAGACCCGTACATTGGCGAGACGGGGCGCCCCCTGTGTACGCGCATCAAAGAACACTTAGATGGTCTCAGCAAGTGCAACGTAGATACTCCGTCAGGCATGCATCGCAGGCTCAGCCATGACGACGCGGAGGTGGGAGTGCAGGTTCGAATCCTGGCGCTTGAACCCGAAATCCTAGCGCGCAAGACACTCGAAGCGTTTTGGATAGCCGCCCAAAATCCAAAAATCAACCGAAAGGACGAGTGCATAGCCATTACTAGAGCTGTCACCATGTCAGAGCCTCTGTGGCTTTTGAATAATGAGATCAGTTCAGAACCGGGTCACTAGTTAACTATAAAAGTTAAGCGGTACAGCTTTAGACATAAGTGGTCTGCACCCACCTAATTATTATCATCTTCCAAGGTAAGCACTGGCTTAATCTTGCGTTTTGGTTGAGACCGTTGTTTTTCCTAGGGGTTGGGCTCTTTCTGTAGTCAACGAGGTGTTTGATCGGATAGTTTACTTATGTGTCGTTCGCCGAAACGTTAGTCTGTATTCTATTCTGTGCGATAAATTTGTACCATCTTGGACTACGCTCAAGCAACTAATGAGAAGATTAGTTGCTATGCCAAGAATTATGGATAGTCGGACATGGATACCTCAGGCATGATTGTCTGGGTGACCTCATATCTCTAATTGCACACACGATTTCGAGCGAATCACCAATCGATTTGATTTGAAGGCAGGAAGTAATACACAATTCTTCTTTGTCAAAGCAGATTGCCTGGAGAAATTGTGAGCACAGTTTTTCCAAATTTTTATGAATTTCGTTAGAGCCGAATTTGTTGAAACTGGTTTTTGATCATCTGATCATAGCTGTGATTGGTTCAAAACTTACTTCAATAAAAGAATTGTGCTGATGGATGTTACTGCAACAGCAGTAATTGAACGAGTTAATTTCTTTGCGAACGAAGCTCCTAGAGTGTGTAACAACATACAATATGTGATGACAATTGCAAACAACGTAATTTAGAACCTTTTCCAAGCATTTTTGAAACTGATTTTTCTTGGAGCTCTAATGCGATAACAGACTTGGACCAACCTACTAGATAAAAGAGTGACGTAGATCAAAGAGCTTATAAATGGCTTTAAAATGAAAGCTGAACTTGAAAGATGGTTTTTGAATTATCTGTAGAATTTCTCAATCTAATGCATCCGAAGTGCAACAACAAAAGCATGGGTGGAAAGCTAAAGAGCCCATGTCAAGTGCAACGCATTCTTACGCCGTAACAAGGAGGCAGAGCGACCAGCGCACTGTGTACGATGTCCAGCTGGTGGCTGGCACATGCTATCGTTCATAAAGTCATACACCCATTGATTTGTAGTTGTTATTTGTACATTCTTTGATTTATTTTGTTCTGCTATGTAACATATTTATTTTATAGGGGGACGAGGTGAGGAAGGAGTGGGTGAGATGTGGATAGAGGGTGGAAAGAGGGGGTGAGGCGTGGGTGGAGGTTTGAAGAACTGTGAAGAACGTGGATGTGAGCGAGGGAGGAATTACGCGGTGAGGTGTGGATGGAGGTTTGAAGAACTGGGTGAGGTGTGAATGGATAGGAAAGATGTGGATAGGTGGGGGATGTGAGGGGGGAAGGAAGGAAGGATGGGGTGATGTATGGTTGGAGGGTGAAGGAAGGCGGGGTGGATGGACGGGGGATGTGGGAGAGGAAGGGAGGAAGGAACGGGGTAGGCGTGGATGGACGGGGGAGAGATGTAGAAGGACGGGGGACAAATGTGAATAGGTGGGGGATGTGAGGGTGGAAGATGTCAAGATGGAAAAAGAGAGGAAGAGTGGAGGCGGGTGGGCGAAAGAAGAAAAAATTCTGTTAAAATTGAAAGTAGAGTTAAATGCAGCCATGAGATGGACGGAGGAGAGAGGATGGGTGGGTGATATGACGTACGGACGATGGTGGAGAGATGTGGACAGTTGAGAAGGGAGGATATAAGGAAAGAAGGACTGCGGAGAGATGTGGACGGATGGGGGAAAGATCACGTCTCTCGCCCGTCCGTCCACATCTCACCACAGTCCTTCCTTCCTTATATTCCCCCCCCCCCCCCAGCTATCCACATCTCCCCACCATCCATCGACAGGGGACAGGTGTGGATGGACGGAGATGGGAGGCTGGAAGATGTAGAATATGGGAAGCGACAGAGTACAAGGAGAGAATTCCGTCAAGATTGAATGTAGAATGTAAATGCAACAGTGAAAGAGGTATACGGGCAAAGGGGGGGTGTATGACTTTATGAACGATAGCATGTGCTAGCCGCCAGCTGGGTACCGTACGCTGTGCGCTGATCGCTCCGCCCCTTGCTAATTAGCCCAGGAATGCGTCGCAATCATTGGAAAATCTCTAATATTTCGTTCTTGCTTCTTCAGTTGGTTGCAGTTTGGATAACAGTAGATTTCAAAATTTCAATTGAATTGAAAATCAGTTTTCAGATCTTCTTTCCTTATAAATTTATTCGCAAGCTCTTTTTAGTGTATTTCAGTTATTTGTTCCTGGTAGGTTTGTCCAAAATGATTGTTTATTGTAAGTATGAGGAATTTATTTTATGCAAAAGTGTTTTTCTTTATTCACATCTGTTACTATATTGAATACTAGCTGGCTTACCCGGCTCCGCCGTATGTTCCGAATAGAAAATTCTATTTCTCAACCGATCCGGACCAAACTTGGCACACATACACCTCGGGCCCCGGCGGGTGTCACAGTCCACTTTTTGTTATCGATCGATGTCAATGTTATCGATTTTTTTCAAAATTTGAGCTAGGGAGCTGGGAGTTGGCACAGGGGGGTAATCGAGCATGCTGATCACCCCCGTGGGGGTGATCAGCATGCTCGATTACCCCCCTGTGCCAACTCCCAGCTCCGTAGCTCAAATTTTGCAAAAAATCGATAAAATCGATATCGATCGATGACGAAAAGTAGCCTATGACACCCGCCGGGGCCCGAAGCGTATATGTGCCAAGTTTGGTCCCGATCGGTTCAGAAATGGAATTTTCTATTCGGAACATACGTACAGACAGACAGACAGACATACAGACTACAAACAGACATTCAGCTTTATATATAAGATTCTTTTGTGCACCCACAAGTTTAGTTCAAAAATAAGTCAGCTTATCAAGAAATATTATTATCATTGCTGAAATGACCAAAACGACTATCTTTTCCATCGGAAAAGTAAGTTTTGAAAAATCATAGCTAAAACCAGGTTTCATTGCGACGAGAATTCAAAACAAGCATTATAGGCGAATTTTGTTTTAAGCAAACTAATTTCGATAAATTGTGTACATCATTACATTTGGTAAGGTTTTGCACAATCAGATATCACTCATTTTGCAAATATGCGCTCACATATATCACACAAACTTTTTCAGATTTCAGAAAAAGGAAAATCACAGTGCACTTAGTGATTGAGTTGATTTCACACTTCAAAGTTGGATACCTACGAGTCACTCGGTCACTCATAGGGTAATTCAGAAAATCTCTTGAATTTCACCATCAAAACATTAGCTGTTCATCACTGGCAAAAAAAAAACAAGAAAGCAAAACAAAATTTTGTAAAAAGTCAAGCTTCACCCCAGCTTGCAACAAGCTTATATCACTATCAGAAGTTGCTGTCAGTTGACTAGGGAACATGGCCATGAACCAGCGCTAGTGCTTACTGCAAAAAACTCGTCCATCTTGCGATAGGCGGGGCTAACGGTGCGCACCTTATTGACACACGCCTGCCTAAGCGCGCGCTATCGTTCATAAAGTCCGCCACCCGCAAAGGGGCGGGTGGGGAGAGATGGATGGAGAAGGAAGTTTTGCAAGTGTGGTGAAGAAAATCTCAACAGTCCTTTTATATAATTTGCAAGGAAACTTACATATCAAAACGATAGTATAGGGTGGACCTTTGTGGGGGGGGGGGGGGAGTTAATTGCTGTGATGGCGAACTTTAAACAAAATATTGTATATTGCACCAAGTGTGGTTGTGGTTGCGCGAAACACCGCTTTGGTCTGAGTCGCACGATTAGTTCTACCATCATCGATATAGATAGCAAGATACAACGAATGGATACTTTCAACAACAACTCAGACAATCGCCAGGGGTAGGCTGGCACCGGAAAAAATAGATGGTTGATTCCTCGCACCCCGCTTGCCGATTCTTTGAAAAGCAATGAGGACTTTTTGGGACACCGCTTGTTAGGTCCTCGATTCCTCAGGGATTCAGCAAGATATTAAAAGATAAGAGCGAAAAAAGATTTAACACACGGTCTCTCAAAAACTCGCCGACCATTTTACGGAAATCTGCTAGCGGAATGCGAATTGTTAGCAACGCGGATTTTCCAGCGCCCGCCTGCCCCGGCGATTGTCTGAGAATGTGTGTTATAGTCAATTGATAGAATATCTACGATAAGTATGTAATTAACAAGCACGGAGCAGATCTTGTGAAATATGTGTGAAAAATTGTTCATAAGCTATGACAACAAAAGCACCAAAGAAATTTACTTAAAATTTGTAACGGAATATTGAGAACGAGAAGATTTCCTCTACAGGCTGAGTGGTTCACCTGTTCAACAAAATGTGACAGCACACAGCAGCAAAGGAGACAGTTCAATCGAATCTAATAAATCTAATTAATAAATCGATAATCAAAAAAACTTACTTTTGTATAAGCCGATGAGCCAGCAGCCTCATGAGTATATGAAGCGAGCCAGAAAGACATCATGGACTTGTGAATGCCAAAGAGCCTAAACATGATGAAACAAGGAAAAGAGTTATTCAAAGAGGGAAAAGGGCGAAAAACTCAATTGAACGCACAAAGGGGAAGAAATGATTCCGTCCTTAACAAAATAGCACTATCGTCATCGACCTAGCGTAGAAAAATATAATTTTATTGTGCTGTGTGCACCCGCAACAAACGCGCGGTCACTTTCAGAGAATTCGGGAATTAGCGAAAGCGATCAAAGTGCTGAATCGATGCCGATCAGATGATCAGGACTGTGGACAAAACATGAAAAGAATGGTAACATAGACTTTGATACAAGTGGCTCCCTTTGACCAGCAAATGAGATGAAAAACAAAACAAAACAATAATATCGAGTAAAAAATGAAAGAAATCTGCAGAGGATATAACAAAAGCTCAACTTGCTTGACAATGAAGAAATAAATCATGGAAAACATACGTAAGCAGTGAAAGTATCAAAAAATTGCATGAAAATGATAAAGAAGTGGCGAACTAGGATTTAGGAAAAAAGTATGCAGATAAACAAAAAGAAAATGCTGACTAAAATAGTATATTTGCTAAGATACCATTGTTCCTACGAAAAATACCTCATAAGCCAGCATGTTCTCAAAGCTGAAACTGCTATAAATGAAAAAAGAAGAAAAAACAATAAAAAACAAAAAAAGCGCACTTTCATACGATAATTTTGAGGATTTCCTCAAATTGATTTGCAAAGTGATGTGACGCTTGCAATGTCGCTCTCCAGGTCAAGTGAGAGGAATGATGCCGGGAACGAGTTACTCGGCCAGCAGTGGCAACCGCAACGCGCTGCGCGCGCGTAATCTGTCACTGGAGCGGCTACTGTTGGAGCACGTTATTAAAACGCGCCTCTTGACACGCACCTGCGGAATAGTGTGGCTTCCAACCAAGACCCAGCACGAGGGTGGCAAAAGGACATCGGTGAAACGACTTCGCCTTTACCACTATCGAAGTTCACAATTTCCCACTTGATCTCGCCATTTGCATACGTTGCTCGATAGGAGCGCGCTTTGTTCCTTAAAAGGATCGGCGCGGTTGCTATTTCGGATCCTAATAAGGAGGAGAGGAGGAGTTTTGGAATCAAAATGTTACTATAAACTAAACTTTAGATGTAGAACAGATTTATGTAAAAATTTTGAAAGACTCATGTGAACTGAAAGTTTTACCTACCTTAAGTGCGCACAGGCCCTAGCATGCGTTGGTTTGGAGGATTTTGAGGAATGAAATCCAACCTAACTTTGCAAATTTCTACGAAGTCCCCTTTGACTCACAAATTATAATGATAACAACAATACTTTAAAACAACAACAACAACAAAACAAAACAACAACTGCCGCCGGTTAAAAGAACTACTTGGCAGGCATATGAGTGGAGCGCCATATCTATCACTGCGTTTGTTCACCCTACTTCTGACTCAAAAAACGGTGAGAGGGTATGCTTTGATTCGCTTTCTTCACTGAATGATAGATTTCTAAGCGTTCCGTCCAAATCAAAAAAATCCAAAACTTATGTGTTCTCTCCAAGATTTATGGTCGGAACCAGGACTCGGCACAGCTGGCACCGGGTCAAGCTGTATATCGTTTTTAGGACGGGAAGCAAAGGGGATATCGTTTTTTCGGGGTCCGCGGCGGAGAAGTGCCGCAAGAATGCCGCCGGCATGCCACCGGCATGCTGCCCATCAACAAACAAAGGCCTCGTTCTCAGCCAAAATGCAATAGTATGACCCCAAATTTGGTGTGTGCATGCGCGTTGGTGGACCGGAACTATAGCCCAAAAATTTATGAAAACTTATGTGAATGAAAGCTGTGCCGAACTTTCTTCTGAATTAGCTGGCACCGTGCCAGCTGGGTGCCAGCTGAGCTGGCACCGACACTTTGCTCACATAAGTTTTCATACTTTTCTACATAAAATGTATCTATACTGTAAAAGTTTACATACAGAGAAGAAACATTTTCATAATGTTTTCTTTTCAGCGTTTTATAGCAATTTTAAAATTACTCAGTCTGCTCCGCAATCGAAAAATCGGCTTTTTCTGCTTCTCAAGATGTGATTCAACCACATAAAAAGCTCAGAAATTTATGAAAAGTAGTTCCATGAAATCAGCATGCATGAAAACCCTACTACATACTTTTACAGAATCCAAAAATAATGACTTGTCTTCAAAACTGGTCAAAGGGGACTTCGTACGAAATTTACAAGATCAAACGGGACTTCGTTTCGAAATTTCCCTGGTGCCAGCTCGTGCCGAGCCCTGGTCGGAACCAAACCATTTGCTTTGGTGTTGGTCTAGAGACCAACAAATTCGGGAAAAGGTATTGAGACACATAAGTTTTTTGAACTTTTTACATGATGTGTTTTGCAGTAATATTGTATACTCACAGCAATTTGGGATCGTACGATTGCTTGTTCACTTTAAGCAAACCATTTGTCTATTTGAGCACCTAACTTTGTGTGATATTTAAGCAGTGGCCAAGATTGGTATCGATCTTTATTTCTCGGCTAACGTTTCGGAGTAAACTCCTTCTTCGGAGCCTGAAAGATCAAAAACTATGCAAAACTGTTCTTGTAAGCACTCAGTCACCCAACAGATACTTTTCAACACAAGGTAGTTGCAAGATGAAGAGAGAGACCGTAACCAAGCCAATGCTTACCTCAATAGCCAGCAATGGAGACTACGAGCAGACCACTTAATGGATAGCGCCGTTACTGTGTACTGCTATACCACTATTTATACAGCACAGATGACCTGACCTGACCCAGACCCGTAGGTCAAAAGCCACAAAGAGCTTGATATGGTGCTAATCTACCCCTCTAGGTGCCCACCGCAGGCAACGCCATGACGATCAACATTATGATGTAGCTGTCACCATCTTATCGCAGGAGCTCGATACATTAGCGCGAAAGACGTTGGAGGCATTTTGGATAGTATCAAAAACTCCAAAATTAAACGGCAAAGAAGAGTGCATTGCTGTGACGACCGAATTAGCACCGTATCAAGCTCTTTTGTGGCTTTTGACCTACGGGTCTGGGTCAGGTCAGGTCATCTGTGATGTATAAATAGCGGTATAGCAGTACACAGTAACGGCGCTATCCATTAGGTGGTCTGCTCGTAGTGTCCATTGCTGGCGATTGAGGTAAGTATTGGCTTGGTTACAGTCTCTCTCTCTTCATCTTGCAACTACCTTGTACTCTGTTGGGTGACTGAGTGCTTACAAGAACAGTTTCGCATAGTTTTTGATCTTTCAGGCTCCGAAGAAGGAGTTGTACTCCGAAACGTTAGCCGAGAAATAAAGATCGATACCAATCTTGGCCACTGCTCAAATATCACACAAAGTTATATGGACGATGCCCAGGTTAATTGACAATCGAGCTCTAAGAGTTATTTGAGCACCATTTTGAATTTGGCGCGCTTGGTGAGAAAGAACACGTTCGAGCAAGCCATTCAGGTACCAACTTGATGGTTAGCATATCTAGAGATCACTTATGTGTACCTTGTTCCACAATCGATACCCCTTTGCTTTTAATCCTAAAGCAAAATCTAGTTTGACCCCCAAACATCTGTGACATCTGTGCCCGGCCCTGCGTGGATAATTTTTCACATTGTTTCTTAGTCCAATTAAGTGTACACATTAAATTTCGTGCCATATCGTCATCTGGGCGATGCAGACAAGCGATTTTATCATTTCTTATGCGTGCGCTGTGAGCGAGACCACTCAGTAAAAAAGTTTGGATTTTCGAAGATGACGCGGGAGCAATATCGTGTTTTTGCATATCATTCGTATAGCATCCTGTCAAGAGAGTGTACGTACATGACGTAGTGCGATATCCCCTTCGCTTTCCATCCAGAACGAATTCCAGCTTGACCGTCTCGTTCGGGCCCTGCATCCAACCTCAACAGTTAACTTGATTCACAGAAGCCGACCAGAGAATGCTCAGAGCGAATTAGAAAGCGGCCGCATTGCTTAAAATTTACGGTAGGGACTCTTTACAGAGTTTTGCGTCAATGAGATGTATTGACCTAAGACCCTCTGAAAGAGATCTTGCTACCACGCTGCAGCGATGATTTTCTATATGTTTGTACACCCATTGTGGCCTGTAGTGCAAAAGCTATGACAGATATACTTGTATCTCCCTCTAACTACCAAGAATCTGATTATACTACCTAGATTGAAGAGTGGCGTAGTGGTATAAGCGTACTATGACCAGATCGGACCCAGCTTTGATCCCGCTCTGGGCCAATAAATTCCTCTCCAGAGTAATCTGGGAGGATAAAAGTACTAAGCAAAAAAAAACCAGAATAGCCAGCTCACAAGTTTTGTGGCCTTCCCATGTAACCGCTATAAGTTTCTTTAACCATGTTTTTCTAAAGAATGTCCAGGGAAATAGGACAAAATGCGAAATTTTATTTTTGGCTTTACGAAAATGAAAAAATTTCCAAAAAAGCTTGATCATCACAAACTTTGCTCAGTCAGAGAAAGGAGGTCAGAGCTTATGGTACTGGCTGTCTTGAATTTTACTGAGCAGTTTAAAGATTTTTGAAGGGTTTGCCTCAAACCACCGAACCAAAGGTCTTATTTTTCCATTTTTATCGGAACGTACATGATTAATCCTTTTAAATAATGTCATGTGGCAGGAAGAAATTACGATGATTTGAGGGGCGAGAAAACTTTCGGACTAACCTAATACCGCTCGACAAGCTGTGATTTTCATACAATTTTACCCACTACTTGAACGTTGGCCGCTTTGAGCTCGCTTTAAGGGAGCAATCGATCGTTTGAAAGTCACATCCTTCTTTACCCATCCAAATATCACCTGCCGGAGTATAATTTTGAACCAAGAATTTTGGGAAGCATCCCTGAAAATTTCTGGGTGCTTAGCTATTCTCATGATACTTCTGGTGTTGGAGCTGGTATCAAATTTTTGAAAGTTTCTTTGTAAGTGAAAGATTACTGCATGGTGACTCCGCAGCAATGCAGACTATGAAACAAATTTTTTTCGCTTTGCTAAAATTTTGGGAACGTTTTTGAAAAACGTATCTGGTTTTGTGCCTCTTATAATGCGAATTAGCAGCTTATAACGCAGGGAATGTAAGACAATTTTTAGAACTGAAATGTGGAAGATTGAGACTCGTTTATAGAAGAGAAAACGGACCCTTTCAAGCCTGGACGTTAACTCTTGCGTTAAAATCAGCATAATTTATCCACTTGCGCTGCTTGTTTACAATTGCTGCGAAGTACATCAACAAATGCGGTTTTGTGAGTTTTCACTTGGTTGACGACAAAAACACATTCAAAATAAAAAGCAAACAACTATTTTGTTTTTCTGGCTCCGTAACCTTCCCCTTTCTTGCATTTTACTTTCCTCACGTTTTTTCGCTATCACATTATATCACACGTTCAACCGACTGAGCACAATCACTATCGTGAAACGCTTCACACAAAAGAAAGCAATAAAGTCACTGGACTATCTAAACTGAAATTCACTCTTTGTATGGCTGCATTGGCGTAAAAGTACAAAGTAAACGTTTGTACATATCGTTTGAAGTGGAATATGAATCCCAACATCGTGTAAAAATATCATAGTGTGATATTTTTACCCGGCAGTGCGGCATGAATGTGTAAGTGTGCGTATTAGCAATGGAGAACGGTTTATTCAGAGAGTGGGCAAACTGAATGATTGGAGAGATTGTTGATCGAAGGTAAGTTCCGTGTTCTAGGTCAAACTAATAAAAAGGGTAGTCTCAAATGGTCACTCGTTGTGAATAAAGAGTAAACAGTCAGTTAGCGAGAGAAAAAAACCGTTCAATGTAAAGTTTGCAAACTCATGAAGAAATTAACAACGTGTTTCGGTTGCCACTCCGGTTTTGTCGAAAATTTGCAGGCTCTTGATTTTGATTAGCCACATTTCTTAGAATTGCATCTTGCTTCCGGTAAAAGCGTAGATCTGTCACAAAACATAGCCGAATATGGCACAGTAAAAGCAGATGACATGAAACCTGCGTAGAACAAGTTCTCGGACAAGACAAAACATTTACTGCCTTACACAAGCAATGGTATACACGATAAAAATCAGATTTGTTTGTACAGCCTTATGTCAGCTATCTCATATACATATATGAATGACATACTTTCAACAAAACAAAATCCCGCATGCACAGAGGTGGTGGACGCTTACATAAAGAAAAGATGCTGAGAATCAAATAATGAGTAGCTAATTTCTAAAGTTTGGAAAAACGAGAGCAACTTCTTTATTTGCACTCTGGGTTTACATTTGAAAGTTTGCGTACAAGCGACACAAATAATTCGTAATCAAGAAAATTCTGCATGTATACTTGCCATGACTTACAACGAGAAATGATTGCATTGACAAAATTCGGTATTTACAGGCTGTAACTGATTTGTCAACGAAATTCTGAGCTTTAGTGGAATTTTAGGTTCAAGTTCAATCTAATGTCAAAATTCTTAAAAAGATCATCCATTTACAAGTGCAAGATGCAGAAGATGCACACATAAATAACATTTAGTGATCGGCTTTTGTAACCTTTTGTCATTGAGAAATCCGCAAAAGATGTAGATGTAAATATCGACATCGAAAGAAACATTTTGAAGCACTTTTATACGCACAAATGTACAAATGTACATGGAGACGCAGATACTCACATTTGTAAAAAGGAAAAAGACCAGGTCATGACTAGTCGCATTCATTGTTTACACCCTATTACGCTTTGAATTGCAAATTTGCGCGATAACAAATGAGTTTATGCTTGAATTAACCGTCAAATAACGGAGCTTTATGTGGTGAGTGAAGCGCATATTAGTATGTAGAATATCCTCCATTGAAGCCTCAACATAATTCGCAGTTATGGAAACTCGTGGCTTGGAAAGGGTAATGTTTATCGGCATTGTTGTCAAATTGCTGACTTTTCAGCTCAGATGAAAACTGAGCTTGCCTATGTTGTACACAATACGCATAAGTACAAGCATCACTTCTATGACAGAATTCAAGAATTCGGAATTCGTATCATGCGACGTTCGTGTCACTCATGTCGCAACTGCTGTTCAATTTGCTACTGCTATTCTAAAACCAACTAGTTGGCAACGATTTACGAAGTTTCTCAGAAAATTCCTAACATCACATTTTTTGTATTCCGACCAAATTTGACCTTATCAAAGAAACTTTTCACTTCGTTGGTGCACTAAATTGCAGCACATGTCTGCGCGTTTACAAACTCGTGGTGATCAAAGAGTGAGATGTAAGCACAAGTTTTCGCTGCGGATTGTGACTGTAATCAAATTAGTTATCACAGTCTTGAGCACTTGACACTGCTCTGCTATTCGTCTTACTGGGAGTTTTCAGTTAGCTTCTCTGCAGATGCTTTTCGCTGCTTTTTGTTTTTTTTCTTTAGCTCAAATTTCAAGACGGAAAATTTGCGCATCGCAGATTTGCAGTGAATGCTCTCTTCTTCATTCTCGCTGAAATTTCTTTCAGTGGGAACATGTTTACGAAAGTACACTGTCATTGATCATTGACCGAGTGGAAAATTCAAGGTGCTTCAATGAATTCGATTTTTTTGGCTCTTTCATATTGAAAACTATCAGTTAGAAGTGCAACTTGGAATACTTCAGTGGAAGTTTATAATCTGTTCAGTTTGTCATCTGAGAGTTTTGCAAGCTTTGAGCGGGAGCAGGGGAGATTGAAAAGCATATTTGGGAAAGCGGACATCATTTGAGGTAGGAGATGGGAGCCTCCTGAGATTTTTATAGCTGTTCACCATTACCAAAGGTCAAGAACGACTCAAAGATAAACTTAAAACTTTTTGGGATGTTTGAAGGTGAAACCAAGCTTTATGACGAAATCTCATTAGCTATCTTTGAACGTCGAAAATAATTTTGAGTATCTCCGGCAATCCATCAGAAAAACCTGAACGCTTGGCATGCGAACATGCACCAAAATGAAGTACAAAGTATGGGAGAAGCTCGTTCACAAGCAATTTAGTGTTTGGAGATGCTGGTTCTACTTCGAAGCCTTGCAAAATTCAATCTTCTGAGTGACATACTGCAAATGCATGTAAACTTCCTTAAATTTATATTGCACTTGCACTTTCAATCGATAGTCTCCAGCCTGAGAGAGCCAGAAAAAATCGAAATTAATCAAAGCGCATTGAATTCTTCTTTTAGTTAATGATGTCAATGAAAGTAAGCTTCCTAATCATGACAGTGCCGAATAATGCAGTTGCATTAGGGACTCGTCTCGGCTTGAACTGCCAAGATTCAGTTGTTTTGTAACCTTATATATAAAGCTAATTGTCTGCTTGTGTGTACGTACAATACCGCTCATAATTCGTCAAAAAAGTCGCCGGACTGCGACGCACTCCGCCACACTCCGCCGCGGTGCGCCGGAGTGCGACGCGTCCGCTAGAGTGCGGCAGAGTGCGCCACACTCCGCCGCAGTGCGCCGGAATGATCGTCAATTTAGCCATATCTCGTTTCAAAATGGACGAATTCTGAAACGAGGACACCGTTCGATTCAGCTCGGCGAGACGCATCATCTTATATATGAAGCTCAACGTCTATTTGTCTGTTTGTCTGTACGTATGGCTCCGAATAGAAAATTCCATTTCTGAACCGATCCGGACCAAACTTGGCACACATATACTTCGGTCCCCGGCAGGTGTCATAGGCTACTTTTCGTCATCGATCGATATCGATTTTATCGGTTTTTGTTGATTTTTTGCGGAGTTCACCTACGGGGCCGGGAGTTGGCACAGGGGGGTAAGTGAGCATGGGGATTCCAATACATTATTAGTTTTTTAGAATTATTTTTAGAATTAGGATTAGAAAGGATTATTATGCTGAATTCAGTGTGCTGATAACAGTATTACCATTGATCTGTCGCTGATGACACATAGACAGTATACTACTACAGGACTATGGTAGAGAGCCACTCTAATCGAATTTGTTCTAAGATCTACTCAAGATCACAATACCTCCCACAGAATGTCAAAATTTCCGTGAAGTTCGCGGAATTCCGGGATTTCCGCCAGAGTGCGCGATAATCCAGGAAGTTCGCGACATTTCAGGATCCGCGAAACCATGCGAATCACGCAGAGTACGCAACGCCGTAACTTCCTTCGGAATGAATAAATTCCGAATCCAGAAGCAGCATTGTGTTCAGATCGTCGAAGCAAATATTTTGATATACAGTATGCTCTCGATTCACTTCCAATTTTTTCGAATTTTTTCTGTGGAGGTCCTTTTGCAGGGATGTAACGCAGCGTCTGTGTAACATAAAAGATACCATTAAACACTGTTCGATAGTACTGTCCTTGTAGGTAATCGTGCGTTCAAGAGTAGCTGCAGACTGTCTTCCAAAAGAGATAGAAGCGTTGGTGAATTTTGGAAAAATCACGCGTTTCTAAATTCTACTCGCCGTGACTTCCTTCGGAATGAACATATTCTGAATCCGAAGAAAGCTTTGTGCTCAGTTCATCAAGGCAAGTCTTTCGATATACAGCGTATCCTTGATATTCCGATTTCAATATTCTCAAATCTTTCTGTAGACGTCTTTTCGCAAAGGTGTAGAGCAGCGCGCATTGCCCCTAGTAGACTCCAGCAAGGAGAGGTTTTCGAACACGCTGCTTACGAAAATCGTGTTCTCTGTCAAGTATAGGGTCTTTTTGCAGAGATATGGTGAGATGACTGCAACGGATTCACGAAAGCTGGTGCCTTCGCCTCGCCTCCACATCTCACGTATCTGTCAGAAAACCTGCCTGCTTGCTTTTCTAAGTCAAAGTTACCAGGAGATGTGCTATCGAATGGCGCATGATTCAGGCTCCATTCTATAAAATTCGCCGAGTTACGAGCCTACGAAAACACGTTCTCATGAATTTTGCTCAAAATGTAAAGATCGCAAATTTCGTCGAAATTTCACCATGAGTGCTTGTACAACACGCTGATCAAATCTTTTCACATTTTTAATGGATCTTATTGTGTCAGATTTAGTGGTTTGAGCTCTAGCCACAAAACAGCTTTGATATTCAATTGCTGAAGCACACGCAAGCACCATATTCAATACAGTGGAGTCATTGAGCGAAGCGAACATAATACCGCAATGCGAGTGTCATACAAGCACTCACGGTGGAATTTCGACGAAATTTGCGATCTTCACATTTTGAGCAAAATTCATGAGAACGTGTTTTCGTAGGCTCGTAACTCGGCGAATTTTATAGAATGGAGCCTGAGTCATGCGCCATTCGATAGCACATCTCCTGGTAACTTTTACTAGATAAGCAAGCTTGCAGGTTTTTTGACAGATCGTGAGAGGTGGAGGCGAAGTTACGAGCTTTCATGATTGCAGTCCTCTCACCATATCTCTGCAAAAAGACCCTATACTTGACAGAGAACACGATTTTCATAAGCAGCGTGTTCGAAAACCTCTATGAGCGGCGTTTCTTTACAATTGAAGATCATCAACATTTTGACCAAAAATCCACCGGCCGCTTCAAAGCGTCGGACAAGAAAAAATGAAATCATCCGAACATCTCGGAAAACTTGTTCATAAGGGTTATCCGACCTGATGATTACAAAACTCACATCTGGTTAGCAAGATAGCCTCGTGTTCTAGGGTTGCGACGAGTAGAATTTGAGACAACAAGATTTTTTACGATTTACCAGCCTTTCTACCTCCATTGGAAAGATGCCTGTGACTACTTTTTAGCGCTGCGTAATCTACAAAAGAAGTACTATCGAAAGGTCCTTGCTGGAGTCTACTAGGGGCAATGCGCGCTGCTTTACACCTTCGCGAAAAGACGTCTACAGAAAGATTTGAGAATATTGAAATCGGAATATCAAGGATATGCTGTATATCGAAAGACTTGCCTTGTTGAACTGAGCATAAAGCTTTCTTCGGATTCAGATTATGTTCATTCCGAAGGAAGTTGCGGCGAGTAGAATTTAGAAACGCGTGATTTTTCCAAAATTCACCAACGCTTCTATCTCTTTTGGAAGACAGTCTGCAGCTACTCTTGAACGCATGATTACCTACAAGAACAGTACTATCGAACAGTGTTTAATGGAATCTTTTATGTTACACAGACGCTGCGTTACATCCCTGCAAAAGGACCTCCACAGAAAAAATTCGAAAAAATTGAAAGTGGATCGAGAGCATACTGTATATCAAAATATTTGCTTCGACGATCTGAACACAATGCTGCTTCTGGATTCGGAATTTATTCATTCCGAAGGAAGTTACGGCGTTGCGTACTCTGCGTGATTCGCATGGTTTCGCGGATCCTGAAATGTCGCGAACTTCCTGGATTATCGCGCACTCTGGCGGAAATCCCGGAATTCCGCGAACTTCACGGAAATTTTGACATTCTGTGGGAGGTATTGTGATCTTGAGCAGATCTTAGAACAAATTCGATCAGAGTGGCTCTCTACCATACTCTGTAGTATACTGTCCGTGTGCCATCAGCGACAGATGCTCACTTACCTCCTGTGCCAACTCCCATGTCGTGAAACGACTCATTATACACAAGAAATTACTCCACGATACACAAGTAATTATTGAGCTGAACTCCTGTTTTGTGGTTTGTTTATTTTGAAAAGAATGCTTTGCGCGTCAGTTTTCCAACATCGCGGAAGATGATAACCGAGATAACTTCGAGGGACGTCGAGCGCAGCTGCTTCATCGCTCTTGTTACCTTTTCATATTTGCATTTTTCTGTCGTATCTTCTTGTGACATCTATTATCAAAGTATATAAGCTCGTGTTACGGTAGACTATTATTTGCTGAGTTCATTGAAAAGTTTTTGCATTCTTTTTCTTCCATTTTCAAGAACAATCATACAAAACTGTATGAAAGTCAAGTGCGAAATTCAAGTATTGACTAGAAAAGGATAAACAAGTATTGTAGCAATTATGTTTGCCTCATATATCCTTTTCATCAGTCATTCCTGTGTATCTTTTAGTATTTTTTACTCTTCTGTATTTGTTATGTAATTTTAGATTGTTACTCTTCTGTATTTGTTATGTAGTTTTAGATTGTTATTTTGTGCCTGTTATTTTGTCGGTTTTTCTTTTATAACTACTTCAGTAAACGGTTTAATTACCCAAGTTTGAGTTGAGGTACGCAACATCAAGAGTATGCCCGTGTGGCAGCAGTCAAGTATAGTGGTCTCTTGGTATTCGAGGTTTATCGTTCTAAATATCCATCGTTACCTCAACACATCCCAGCCCCTTAGGTGAACTCCGCAAAAAAACGATAAAAATCGATAAAATCGATATCGATCGATGACGAAAAGTAGCCTATGACACCTGCCGGGGCCCGAAGTGCATGTGTGCCAGGTTTGGTCCGGTTCTGTTCAGAAATGGAATTTTCTATTCGGAGCATACGTACAGACAAACAGACAAACCGACGTTCGGCTTCATATATAAGATGATGCGTCTCGCCGAGCTAAATCGAACGGTGTCCTCGGATTCAGAATTCGTCCATTCTGAAGCGAAATATGGCTAAATTGACGATCATTCCGGCGCACTGCGGCGGAGTGTGGCGCACTCTGCGGCACTCCGGCGCACTCTGCCGCACTCTAGCGGACTGCGTCGCACTCCAGCGCACTGCGGCGGAGTGTGGCGGAGTGCGCCGCAGTCCGGCGACTTTTTTGACGAATTATGAGTGCTATTGTATGTCTCCCTGTACGCATGGAAATGAAAAATTTCCTTTCTACCAGTCCGGACCAATCTTTGCACGCATAGACTTCGGGCGGAGAGGACGTCGTAGGCTACTTTTTGTTATTGAACGATAATTTTTTTGCAAACATTGAGCTACGGGGCTATGAAGCACAAAGGCAAATGAGCCTGCTGATTACGAATAACATGTTAACTTTCGAAATGTCGAGTATCTTTGTCGATTTTGCCGATATTTGCAAACTTTGAGCTAGGAGGCTGGAGTTGGCACGGGAGCGTAAGTGAGCATGGTGATAACGAAAGTTACATTGATTTTGGAGCTATACTTGCCTTTTACGAATAGGTGGGCATGTCGATTAACGAAAACACGAAAACACAGTAATGGCAGGGAAGTGAGAAGAAGTGGAACAGAGACGGGGTAATGTTGTAAAGAAGCAGAATGGCGGCCTTTATCATAGTATATTGACAGGACCGGCTAGATTTGGCATTGTCAGCTTACATATTCATGCGTCCAATCTTGCACTGCTCTAGTCCAAAGGTGAGCCAAAAAGACATTCATGTCTCGTGCAATGGTATCTACGACTTTATGACCTGGAACTGCTCATGACTCTATTGGAGGTGCCTAGCAGGCGCGGAAGACGGAGTTAGCGTTTTATGTTGCATCCTGGTATGCAGCTATGCAGCTTGTTTGAATCGGTCCCTTCGACTTCCGACGATTCCACTGCAAGATAAAGCTAAGATAGAAACAAACAAATCAAAATGATAATTACTGCGGACTCATTCAAATCCTATGATTTAGTCAAAGAATATGGACAACTCGGATGGCGTTGGTTCCTCAAAAAGAAGCATTCTTACTTTTGATATTCTTTTACGCAGAAGAGAAACCCGTAACTTGAAACAGCACGTAAAAAGTTGTCTTAAAAGAATGAACGAGCAAAAAACGTCATCAAATTACAAGGATGCAAAAAAAGCTATACAAGCACCAGAAATCTGAATGGATAAGACGTCGACGTGTTCACCATCACTCACGATGCTAGGGTCCGCAATAAGCCCCTGTTTTGCGCAACTCGGCTGAGGGCGGGCCTGCGCTCAACCTAGGACCCCGTCTCAGTCTGGCATCTAGTGAGCCTCTGATTTGGTTGCGATCGCTTCCCATACATAGAAGACTCAAGTTCTCTCAAAAACAAAACATCTTGAGCAGATTTGGTCGAACGGCTGAGCGAATGGAATCCAACGCGAAAACCACGGTTCGAAACTGGCCACTGAGATATTTGTGTCAGCGCTGGGCAGTCTCTGATAGCGATCACTATCGAAAAAAATCGGTGGTAGCCGCTATCGAGGATATCGCCTAGCAAATAAATGGACAAAACTATGATATTTTGACGAACATATCATGAAAAAATGAGAAACTTGGAACACGAACGAACGAACAGAATGAACTCAGCTTTCAAAAAACACCTGAGCGAACTCTGCGAAAAAAAGAATAAAGCCTTTTTTACTATTTCTCCGTCGCAATCAGCTGTTCATCGATTCTCGCCTTGGCCCGAAATTGTGCAGAATTATGAGTTTTGCACCGCAACAATACGTCAACTGAACTGTCCTGTAAGTTACCTAAGTTACTCACGAGTAGCTTACGATTTTGTCTAATTCTCCCCTCTTGCACAATATCTCCCTCGAATCACCTTAAAACCTGCCCTCGATAAGTGGCATACGGTAAACTGACCGTGGCATTTAGCTCTTCCGACTATTCAGCCGACTATAAGCATGGGAAGATGGGCGGTCATAGGTTTACCGGAAGTTTTTCTAAATGATTAATCTCAGGTCAATCGAGATGAATGGAGGTTTACTACGGGGTTAGATTTAAATAGATGAAAAAGCTCAAAAAAATCAAATCTCTTTTGAACTAAGATTAACACGTTGACGACCATGCAGATTTTTGCTCGTCTGCCTTCTAAGACCAGGCCTTTTACAGATCAGCCTACATTTTTCAACTATAGTTGTGCATACTACCATCATCAGTACACCTACGGTAGATCTGAAAGGCTGACAAAAAAGGTAGAGGTCACTCCTAAATTTAGTGAGAAAGCTCATGGAGTGAGTTTATCTCCCAGGATAGTAGTCAATTCAACGAAATTCCTTTATACACATGGTGTGTTAAGCGGTTCGACGTTGATAGTCATTGTGACACACCATGTGTGTCAGGCGGTCATCAGTGTGTTAAGTAAATTTCACTATCAAATATAATGACCCCAGGGAACTTATGATGTTGAAACTCGCGAGTGCAGGACAAGTTCGATTGCAGTACTCTATCTCACAAGATCGTGTGCTGTTTGCCAGTTGTCAGCAGAGGCTTCACTCTCCTTGCACAGTATGGGCTATTGCAAAACTTTTAAGATGCGTGAAAAGCGTAAAAATTGTATATCAGAATGCCAAGTTTATCAGTTTTAGAAAGCGAGTTCAGAAAAACAACTCTTATATGCAATCGAAACAACAGATTAAACTCATAACACCTTGCATTACACAAACAGGAGGCTAGATAAATCGAAGTTTAGCAAAGATACCTTAGAGAACCAATTGCACTGCTGATGCAAAAGTAATGCTCGTTTTGAGAGTTTTCACTTAAATGTGCTATAACCTTCTAGAAATTCACATTTCTCAATGCTATAAAGACCGCAAGAAGTAGCAAACCCCTCGCAATAGCGCACATCCATCTAAGCTCATATCACACAGGTGCAGGACAATATGAACTGATAAGGAAAAAAAGTTTTTTTTTCGAAACCTCGTTTTTAACTGATCATAACTCCTTTCAAAGTCTGTTAGTATAAATGACAAGTGGCCTATCACCCCGCGAACATTGGAAAGCATACCAAAAACTCTTTCGGAGTGCGCGGCTAACGCCATGCATCATCAGAAATAATTTTTGTCACTTACCCTCTTGAAAAGACTGAAAAGACTCAACATCATTGAGGACTAAAAAGACTCAACATCATTGAGAGAAGAAGTACCAGCTACTACTCAGACATTCGTCGGCGATAACCGGATCTCAAAACAGCTTTCTTGCCAAAGGTAAGCCAGATTTTGGGACCTAAATAGCTCCCCAATAAGTACTCCTTTAATCCACACTGGAGAGCGCGAAAACAATGAAAAAGCGCTGTAACGGAGGAAGGGAATGTAGGCGGTCTTTCCCAACGTGAATTCACGGTCCCGGCTTCCGAAGCGATCTTCTCGATTCCGCTAGCCGCCCTGAAATTGCCACCGGCCAAGTGCGAACGATTGACTTAAAACCGGAAGCTTCGGAAGCTGGGAGCGTGAACTTACTGTGGGAAGGACCTCGCCCACCTGTAATTTCCCTTCTGTGTTAAAGCCCTTTTTCGCCGTTTTCGCGTTCTCCAGTGTGGATTTCGGATTCAGCATAGCGAATAGGCCCGGGTAAGCAGAAAATCCCAAAATCGAGGTTTTGCTCGGACACTGCCTTTAAGGTCGCATGCTCTGCTGTCATGTTATCATTTCCGTTTTTTCAACACAGTTGAAATCTCTGCCTAAGTTCTATCTAAATGTTGCAGTGGCTCGGCAAATCTCAACCTAGTCGCTGATGCGCTTACCTGGGGTTTTTCAATACGCTGATCCCGAAAATTCGCTTTTGAAAGCTTGAAAATGGCGAAAATAAGAGTTTCTTAATGCCCTTCCCTCTGGAATTGGAACAGTGGGACAAGGCCGATGATGCTAAATCGTTGCAGGACCCAATGATTATAGCGTTGCGGCGGGCAGCCTCCAATGGTGAGAAGGAAATTGCCAACTCGTCCAGATGCGTGTAAGATTGGCCTGCTCTTGTAAATTTGAGAGCGATTTTCTCGGCAGGGAAAGCATGCTGTGCAACCGAGATTGCACTGTTTTTATACTTGAGCGATAAGGAACTACCGCGTTAAAATTCTGAGCTGTTGAATTTTGCCGATCCACTGCCTTTGAAGGCGGTGTCAGGGCAAGACAAAAAAGACGAGAAAGGGGTTTGACGCAGGAAGCAAATTAGCATGCGGGGTCTTCTACTCTGTGTCATTCTTTCAGCTTCCGGAACGATCTCATCGCTTCTGGTCTCCCTAACATCGAAATCGGCCATGCGCGAACGCGTGATTTGAACCAGGAACAGAGATGATCGCTTCGGAAATTGAGAGGGTGACTTCACAGAGTGGAAAGCTCTGCCCATTTTTGCTTCTATCTGGTAAAATTTGTGATACTGGCTTATCAAAAAGGATTATGCTTTGAGCGAACAAAAAAAGCTGAGCATTACGTTTCTATGAAGAACCTCTCATTGTAGCATTACTGACGAGAACGCGATTTTTTTCCAACATTTTAAATAGACGTGTTTGCCTTTAAAATTTGACCTCAACACCTGTTACATAGTGCCGCCGCAAAGATTTGCTTCCTCGGTAGTGCAAATTCCAGTCGATCTGTATGTGTCCTAGTTGTTGTGCGAATAGAGACGAATCTTTTGAAAACATGATGGGGTGTGTACTACAGCAATAGGAAATCATCTGTTACCGACGCAGCAATACCTCTACAGTTTCTGGTTCATCGATATAAATATTCCACGGTAGGGTAGGGTCGCAAGCGAAATGAAGCTTTGTATCGTCGTCGTTCTAGCTGTGGTAAGTCTCAGCTATTCGATTTCGTACGCCACTGACTGTTGGCATCAAACATGGTAGTACTCTTTCCGTCATTATGAAAAAGATGAAATTGGCGGAAAATTCCTTAATAAAAACGTTCCATACTGTTGGCATCTTGGAAATTTCAATTCCTTGCTGTTCAATGTGTACTCTCGAAATGGAAGCAGTAGAATAGACAAGTCACTAAGTGACTTCTTTTCAACACGTGGGAAATCATTTTATTTGTAGAGGTCGAGATTTTGTGTGAGATGAGAGAAACGGAAGAGTTCCAGCCGTCGATGACCGTAAACCGGGTTTACGCAATGCTCTTTGCTTAACGTACTGCTTCCATTCCATTTTTTTCGTAATCTAATTTCTGCGCTGGTAATATGCTGTTTGAGACTACAGAAAAATAAAGACAAAATCGAAATGTTACAAACACCTCAATCTAGAAAGAGCGAAAATTAAGGACTTTGAGCTCTGTGAATTTTCTCACCTCAAACGCCATAAAATAGCAAAAAATATTCCGTATGCAAAACGCAACTACTAGGTCTATGCTTTCGGGGTATTTCACAACATTTGCTATTTTTATTTGCGTGTATCCAATCGCAAGTGCATATTGTAATTTTCCACTTAATTTACTTATTGATTTCAATTTATGGCTCTTTTTCACAATTTGAGTGGTTGCGAGCGTGCAAAAGCCATTTCCTCCGAAGCAAATATATCTCCTTTTGCAGCAGATCAATAAGAATTCAAAGTTTGTAATGTAATCGGAGCTTTTCTCAACCATCTTTTGAGATGATGAATGCTAGAGAAAATAAAGTTCCACTATTTTCAAAATGAACAGTCTGCGTAAAAATTTACTCAGAATAAAGCTAACTACACATTTTTCTGAACATTGAAAGATGTTTCGAATAATTCTGGAAAGCGTTACACCGAAAGCACCTGGAGATTTTCAGCACAAGCATTCAAATGTTTCCTTGTTTCTCTTTTGGTGCTGAAAAACCATGGAAAAGCACTTCATTTTGTTCCATAAATTTGGACGACAGTAGATCGTTCTGTAAATCGGCCTCCACTCTTCTGCCCGCTCTCTTATGCGAACAGTGGAGCTATGATGGTTTTGTTTATGAGATTAGCAATGACATTTTGTGCCGCTTTTATCAAGTTTATGAAAAAAAAAAGTCTGTAGCTACACTATAGACGAAAACTGTAACGAGATTTTCATGTGACAAATACATCATACCTCTCTAAAATCGCAAGTTAGTTTATCATTTTTTGTTTGCCCTATGAACTTCATTGCACGAGTTTCTGACATTAATTTTGAATTTTTTGTATAACAGTTTCAAATTTCCAATCCAAAACACTCAAGAACCATTTGTAAAAAAATAAAAGTCACTCAAGCTTTTCACTTGCAGTTGAGAGGATCATATATTCCTCCACATCATACTCTATGCTAGCTACTGCAAAGACTCGTATCACTGCGTAAATACATCTCCTTAGTAAACAAGGGGTAAAAAATACTTTGTACTATTTACCACTAATATGGAATGTTTTATTCTAGTTTTGTTTGATAGCATAGCCAGATCGCCACTTTTATGAATATCTGAGCGAAAGCTTGCTAAAGAATAAAAATTTTCGTAGAATTCGAATAAAACAGATTAGAATTGATGTTAGACAAAGCAAAGACAGGAAGCTGAATGATCAATAAAACTATAGTGCTTTTCGAGAAAACATAGAAATATGCAAGAAATCAAAGGCACTGAGGAAATAGCTTTCATAAAGAATTCAGAATGGGCAAACGGGACTGATTTGAGAGTGCTGATGTTTTATCGGTTCGATCTTAGCAAGAGTTCTTATGAAAACTTGCAATGCGCCAGATCTATATGCCATGACCATAAAATTCCCTCGACTCAATTCGAGATGAAGACTTCCACCTGCGAAAATTGCACTTTTATGTATTAAGCTATTATTCAGAAACTCATGCAAGTTTTTGCGAGTATACTTCAAAAAAGATCGTTCTTCCGTAAAATATGTTCGTATTGCAACCAACGCATAGTATGAAAGCGCTTATCTACGCGCTCTCTCTCATACTTCTTCCTTCTGTGATTGACTCGATTTGTTCAAATTCTACGAGCATCCGAAGAGAGAGCTTTAAATCACAAATTTTGCCATTTTCAGTATTTTGGCTTGAAATTATTCAGCAGAAAGAGTGTTTCTATGATAAGCTACAGCAACGTTAAGTGAACTTACAAAATACAAAGTAACGTTTCTGTCTATCAGTCTTGAGAGCAAAGAAATTGAGGCTCTAATATGACCAATTGTCGCGGCCATTTCACGGCATATAAAACTTTTTCAAAGAGAGAAAACCTGGAGGTTTTCTCTGTGCTTGTAGAGCGGAGCCAAAGCCGTTAAGCACCACTTCAACTGTACCTACCAGTCTATTTTTGGTGACTAGATAAAAAATGCAAATTCTAAGAGATAGCAGTCGTAGCGAGAATATCGAAAAATGTATAATTTTGATTTTACTATTTTTTGTTTCCCAAAAAATTCCTGAAAGTTCTCCGAGTAGCTATATATGTAGTACTCAGTGGCGTACCGAGGGAGGGGTGGGGAGGGGGCGGCGGGGGAGGGGGGGGGGGGTGAGGGGCCAAACTCCCACCGAAAACGGGTCGCGAAATTTTTGAAAGTTACCTACATGGGTCAATGACTTGTCTGCACTTATAAATAATCAAAGTAATTCTTAAAAATTTTTTAAAAAATTCGTGACGCCACGCCCCCTTTTCCTGAAATTTTGGGGTTCTGAGCCCGCGAAAATTTTAAGGAGCATACCAAAATAATTTTCGGAGTGCGTGGCTGAAGCCACGCACCTTTATCCGAAAAATTTTTTTGTCCCCCCCCGCACGAGTCGAAATCCTAGGTACGCCACTGATAGCACTAGTTTGTGACTGTAAGGTTCAGAAGTTTTTCGTTGAACTCTCGTATTCTATTGGAGTCACAATTTGCGAAATAATGCTTGCTTAAAAAAATCTTTTTACTTTTTGGTTCCTAGTAAGTTGGCTGTTGGAGCTACAGGCACAAATGGACTGGATTAGATAGATGGAGACTTACTGATTACAGTAATTCTCAATTCATTTCAAGTTACACAATATCAAAGGGCTTACTATTAGTACATTAATTGCGGACAACTCAGCAGTACGCAGCGCGACTTCTGAAGCTGGGGCTTATAAACTGATTTTGCTTCTAACAGTCAAACAGTGACTCAGCAAAGATATTTTGCTACACCGCTTTACATGCAATACACAGGGTGCGGAAAAAGTACTGTCCCTCAAAATAAAGCCAAAAAATGGGCGTAATTCATAGGTTTTTCTAATAAACTTCACACAAATCCTAAGATGTGAATGTATTCTAGCATTTCACAAAAAACTGGTTAAAAAACTTTGAGTCTCACCCGGCGGTGGATCCCTTTTTGCAACGCTTCCCATATCAAGCCTTGCAACTCCCTTTTACAAGTGTGAAGGAAGTGTGAAGTTTTTTGGAAAATTCTTTTGTTTCCAACGTGAATCTGAGAAATCCTCTGTTGCTTGAGGAATGTTGTAGTGTTTTCGAAATATGCTGGAAGTAGCCAGACCGCAGTTGCAGTGGGAGGAAATTTGGGTTTTCCAAAAAAATAGCGTCTGCGTCTGAAACAAAAAACAGCAAATTTGCTTTATGTTTGGGGTAATTCAGTGGCCAAGCTGGAGTGGAGGGACAGTACTTTTTCCGCACCCTATACATATAATGTAGACCCTCTAGAAAGAGGCATTTGCATTCGAATAATTCATTAATTGATGTCTGGGATTTTATTGGCCGGAAACATATCGTAATTGATAAGAGTTTATTAGATAATTAGAATGTTTCAGGTTGTACCGGTGTTTGGCAGCGGCAAAGAAGTACTTCCTCTGGACTGTCCTGGAGTGCCTCGTGGCGATGAAATATTCAATCAGATCTTGATGGAAAACCTACCAAAGCTGGTTAGTCTACTCATGAGTTCATTCCATTTCTAATCGTTATATTCTTGATGTAAATGAGTTTTGAACGAATGGGACCGCAGACAGCTAATGAAAGAAGAGTAGTTTTTGTGCGTACTTTTCAGAAGTTTTGTTGTCCTTGCTACTACGGGAATGAAATCCAACTTACACAATTCCACGAGGTCGAAGTTAGCAAGTCTAGGTTTGTTTCAAGTCTATTTATATACTTATGTTTTTAGTTTTGATATTCATACGTTATTTTAGAAGCGATTCAGTCAATGTCATTGCCGTTCGCAACCAAATAAAAGCAGACTTTGTAGGCCAAGTGAGTAGCACATTCAAGAAAATAAAAAAGACTTATGTGGTTTTTAAGTAAGAATTTGCCTTGGTGGTTGGAAATTTAAATTCGAAACATTAAGTGGTGGGATATCTGAGTACGCTAGTCTCTCAACTTTAACACATGCTAGAGCTGTTACTAATGTTTCACTGAGAAGGAGAAACTGCTTGTCAAAAGCCGCCTGCGCTATTGTAACTTTCGTTTTGTAGAGTGCTGCGAAAAGTTCGCACTTATTCATGAATTACCGCCTATGCAAGATATTCTCTTGCACATTTTTGTGTCTTATCACAATGTAGAACACTGAAATACAATCCCTCCAAATGCTTAAACACAGCATTCGCATTTCAGAATTTCGAAGACTACATAGCCAAAAAAATAGACTTCGCGTGTAAAACCAAGGAAGCAAAGATTTACTGTGTAATCAGGACACCCAGAAGGGGCGTGGGAATTGGGCAATTCCGCAAATGACAAACCTTTTTTCCTTTCATTTTTTTTCTCCCTGTTTTTAAAATAGTATAGTTGTCATTGATTATCTCAGTGTTTCTTGAATATATATATATATACATTTTATAAATTAGCTTAAAAATTGAGTTTGACTTGCGAACTTGGAGCACATACAACATTGGATGCACAATGGAGTAATCTTCCCAGTTTTTTTTTCTTCCGAGTAATAAAATATTGGTACAGGACGGCAAACTCGCCTTCTTTAAGGGCTGAGTAGTTGAAGACACATAAGAATCATCCATTTGGACCTACAGAGGAAAGCTCAACCTCTAAGAAAACAGCACTTTCAACCAAAACGCAAGACTAAGATAGTGTTCACTTCAAGATGATAGTGGCAGGTTACAGGCTACCTACGCCAGACGCTGTAACCTGCTCTGTAGTCGACAAGATGTTTAGATAGGTTGCTCATGTGTCTTCCACCTTTAAGACTCTGAAGAAAGCGAGTTTACAGAAACTTCAGCCTGTTCAATGTTATTCTTTTACTGCTAAAGAAAAACAGATATAACATTTACTAGGGTACGTAGCAAGTGGTACCCAGGCAGCCGACTGCTGCCGCAGCTAGCTGCCAGAGCTGGCGTCAGCGCCGCTGCATATGATAGAATAATTACGCTACCGTCTGAAATCTCTTGCCGAGAGGTTTTCTCGCACCTCGTCGCGCTGAGGTGCGACAATCAGCCTCAGGGACAGCGCGATATTATCAATATGTTTATATCAAATCAATTGAAAAAATCTTAGTTTGTCGAGAACCTTGCAACCATTTACAAAACTATATAAGCGACAAATTTTCAAAAATTGCACAAAGTGGGGAAATGCTAGATCAAATACTTTTTGTCACAAATTTGGATATCAACATATCAAGTAGAATTCAAAATTCTTGCACATCACTTTCAAAAAATCATAACTTTATTGCATCATTATGGAAAGCACAGATTAAGCTCTTTACAACAGTAGACTTTCGATGAAAAGTATGAGAAAGAGAAACAGTTCATTAAACGAAATTACTCGGCATTTGACTTTTTTAAGCAGGGCTACAGAAAATTCTCGGTATTGTTATTTGGAAAACAAAATTTTGCGCATCACTACAGTACTTTTGCATGATTTTTTCAAATGAATTGACATATTTCCACTTTTTATCAGTGACCTACTCAATAGATTTATTTTGGCTCATTCATTTTCCTCGATTTTGAATTCCAGAAAAAAATTGTGATAAACAAACACTCCATCTTGTATTATTTCACCTTCTGATTATTTTTCGGAATTGAATTTCATGACCCTTTTCCTTTGGAAAAATACTCTGTGTAAATTTGTTCATTTGCCTTTTATCAGTGAAATATAAAATCTTTGCTGTTTAAAATTGTATGAATATTAATGTTATCGCGCTGTCCCTAAGGCTGATATCGCACCTCAGCGCGACAAGAGATTTCAGACGGCTAGCGTAATTATTCTACCATATACGGCGGCGCTGACGCCAGCCCTGGCGGTTGGCTGCGGCAGCAAGCCGGATGTCTGGATACCACTTGCACACCTCCCCATTTACTATGCCAAGAATCAGAGATAGTCAAACTTGGACATTCATGCATAATATGCAAAGAAATAGAAATAAATTCGTATTTGCATACTTAATTGGTCACGTTTCAAACGCGTTTCAAGAAACAACTCGACTCATTGCTCTAGTAATGTGTGTGTTTGTGTTTGTGTGTGTATGTGTGTATGTTTGTATGTGTATGTGTATGTATCTTGTCCTACAGGAGCGTGCGGGCCATTCTGACCGAGTGGGCGGGTTTCCAACGGAGGGGGCGGGTCGGCCAAAAGGGGAGGGCTGCCGCCAACGAACCTCGATGCACTTTGACCGACCTCAATCGAGCGATTGTGCACGGCAATACACTATATAGAAGGTGCTGGGTCTGGGTTGTAAATGCTTTCCTTGTGGACGACCCCGGCGGCAGGGACCATGTCATAGTGCAAAAATGGGGTCTTCCCGGCTCGGCGGCCGGCTTAATTACCCAACTTTTTGAAAAAAGTTTGGGCATAGTTTGTTTTTGTATGTGTATGTGTATGTGTATGTGTGTATGTGTGTATGTGTGTACGTGTGTATGTGTGTATGTGTGCATGTGTGCATATGTGTATGTTTGTATGTGTGTATGGTGTATGTGTGTATGTGTGTATGTGTGAATATGTTTATGTGTGTACGTGTGTATGTGTGTATGTGTGCATGTGTGCATATGTGTATGTTTGTATGTGTGTATGGTGTATGTGTGTATGTGTGTATGTGTGAATATGTTTATGTGTGTATGTGTGTATGTGTGTATGTGTGAATGTATGTGTGTATGAATGTGTGTGTATGTGTGTATGTATATATAGCGGAGACAATTTAGAAATTTGGAGCGGAGACAATTTAGAAAGGTTCATTGAGGAAATTGCCAATTGCTTCGTGTACGATCGAAGTCCCGGAAGAGTCTGTCTCAGGCAGGACAAAACAATTTGAAAGTGGCTTTTCGTACGAAATCAACCAAAAATTATTTTGAGGAGTTGGCCAACTTCCGCCTATTGATCCTACAGATTTTTGCAGTTTTCTCCTTACAATAAAACTTATCCCATCGCAAATGTCACATGTGTACACATACATACTTCCTTCACCCCTCCCTCCGTCCTACAATCACCCACCCCCTTTAGTGCACCTCCTCATCTCCTGGAAACGTCGCAAGTGCCCGTCACTGCTCTACTAACCCCATACTCTATAAAATCAGCAACTTCACCGTAAAATATGCTCTCTGTGCAAGCTCGGGAACTCAAAAATGCGCCCAGAAGTAAACAAAAGGCTTATTTACAGTAAAGGGAAAGATTGACAAAAAGTATGGTATGTAAATTCACAAAAGGCTATTGCAACCAGTATGAAATTGTAAAAAAATTATGGGAACTGTGAGAGTGGCAATTTTTTCAATTTTAGTTGGTTTTTGAGCCGCCTGGAAAGCCACCTGGAAAGCCACCTGAGGCGCTCAAAGATGACAAGTCATATTCCCCTCCCTCACATAAATTTTTCACATTTTCTGCACAGCTTTGATCTATCTGAAACCCTACGAATCAATTTTTGAACCTTTCAACTCTCCCCCCCTTCCACCCTTCCCGCCTAGTTACAGCCCTCCAAAAATTTTGAATGGCGGCGACAAGCCTGCAGGCGCGCTGGTGTGCGTCGGACAGAGCGCGTCGCCAAATCGAAGAATACCATCGTTATCTTTCTAGTCGTCTCCTTGATGTCCTTTTGTAGTCTGTCCTAGTATTCTTTATCATCACGTTTGATTCGTTCATGAGCGTGTCATAGGGGATATTGTAATAATTTTGTGGGGGGATCTACGGTGACTCGTGAAAAACATTCAAACATAGAGCCGAGCCCTGCCTGCAACATTTTATATCATTTTGTTTTGACACGACAAGGAGTACTGATAACATTGCCGATATTGAAAATCACCCCTGGACGAGAGAACAGACTCGCCTGTAAGATTTAAGATCTATTTTCTTGTTTTTATTGAACTCCAGCTGCTTTCGTGGGCTATGAAACTCATTCATAGTTTAAAAAGAGTTGAATTTTAAAAAATGTTGTCCTTAGTAAACTCCAGGTTCTCTCTTCTCTGAATCTGGGCATCTTATGTCGTAATTTGATGTAGTAGATGTTTTCGCCAAGCCCAGATAGTACGTGAATCTTTATTTGACCTAACGTTTCGACAAGATCGTCTTCTTCGGAGGTCTGAAAGATGATTGCAGTCTTGATCTATGAAGCTACGCCGCCAAACGCCATCTCCGTACTTATCGAGTCTAGACCTCGTCTCATGCACAACGTACAGAGAGGCATACTGGCAGAAGAGACCGACCGTTGATTCACCGTGGTAAGGATGTTAGTAGTCCGCAGGAAGTAGCGAACGATAGCCGCAGATGTTGAAAACGGGCGACACTGAGTGTCACTCGGTGTGTCACGTCTATATATACGGCAGGCTACTGTTCACATAGTGATAGAAAGGGCAAAAGATCACTTGTCATTGATAGGCATTCATTTTTGTTGTTCATGCTTGGGCTTTTCATAGAGATCCACAAAGCTTCTAGTATCTTTCGTGCAGAAATTTCTGTCTCGCACGCCAAGATAAAACATTTGACCTCAAAATCAGTTCCGCCATGTGCTTCAACTCTGTGTTTTCCCAACGGCGATACTAAATTCCCTCGTCTTTTGTTCGCTAAGTGCTCTTTGACTCTGATGTTCAATGCTCTGCCCGTCTCACCTATATAGAAACTCTTGCAACTCAAACATTCTAGTTGGTATATGACCCCTGACTTCGCGCAATCTCCTACCTTTCCATACGGGCAAACAATGCATTGCTCTGATAAGCATTCTGTATCGTATATCCTGTTTCGCAACAACTGCCTCCTGATGTTATCGTTCGGGATGTTTACCAGTACAACCTCATTCTGCAGTTGTGCTCGCGCAATGCATTGTTTCAAAGCTGCACTCATTTCATCGGAGATGAAAGGTATGCAAAGTGGGGCTCTCTTGTCGGTACGTGCAGTTCGACTATATAAACCAGATCGTGGACGTCTAGCGTTATTCGGATCTGTGTAGCCGTTGCTGCGCGCAATCGTTGTAGCCAATCTAGTAGATGCAAGTCGTTCTTCTACGCCAGTGCTAACTTCTACAGCTGTTCTGTACATGTTCTTAATAATTGCACGTTTCGTCGCTGTAGGGTGCGCTGATTTTGCATGTATTGTGATATTCTTTGAGCTTACTTTCCTGTACCACTTCATCCGAATTCTACCACCAGATAAGTTTATAGTACTCTGCGTTGATACCAC